>JAODAL010003779.1:0-167420 GCA_025379985.1 Phyllomedusa bahiana | reverse complement strand
TAATTTTTTTTAAAGTCTGAAAAGGAGCTAGTTCCTCGAAAGCTCAACCATCAAATATACTCAGTTAGCCTCTAAAGGTATCGCCTGATTTCTTCACTCTTCTACTACTTTCTATGGCTAGCACGGTACAAATTATATACTGTATCTAGTAAGTGCTGGTTGTTAGTTAAAGCAGAAATTCACAGTTATAAAGCAAGTATCAGAGAAAACTCCGAAACTGGATGTTTAACCATTTAGATAATGAAGTCAAAGGACTGTGGCATTAAAGTGAATACAAAATTGTGCTGCATCCGATTTTACTACCTGATTAGTTCCCTATGATGTTATCACAGTGTGCAGTCTCATAGCAGTTGGGGGACCCAATGATGAACCCAGGCTGCCATCTTACTACTCCTGTTGCACCCTGGCAGGGGGGCAAGGTGTAATAGAGAGCCGTAATTGTACGCTTTTTTACAATAAATGAGTTTGTGCAGAATATCGTGCCCCCTATTGATCCAGTACCCTAGAGGAACCAAAACTACAATTAAAAAAAGTTAAAAAAAAATGTTGTTCACAACATCCCACTTTACCCATATAACAGGAAAAAAAGAAAAACAAGAAAAAGTAAGCATGACTGCTCCTAAAAGTCTGATTAAAATATAACATATATATACTGCCAAACTTGCTGGTCTCTTTGATTGCTTTTGTCATGGATGCCCCTGCGACCAGGGACGCAGGCGCATCCGTGCCCCGATGCCGTGCGGCGCCCCATCCCGCAAGTCGGGTCGGGGGTCCGCTTGCTCCCCTGCCGGTGCCCAGATACACTTACCCGGCCACGCTCCGGCTCCATCTGCCTCTGTCCCCCGGCGCGCGCGCAATCCCGCTCCCTAGGGCGCGCGCACGCCGGCAGTGTGAGATTTAAAGGGCCAGTGCACCGGTAATTGGCTATTGCCGGGCACTGCCCTATTTAAGCCTGCCCTCTTCCTTGCAGCCTTGCGGATCTTTAGTGCCCATTGCCTATTGTGAAAGCGTTCCAGAAGCCTTGTCTTGATTGCCGTGTACCGAAAACCCCTTTGCCTACGTTTATTGACCACGAATCTCTGCCACCTGCCCTGACCTCCTGCCTTGTCCCCCACTAGAGCCTGCCTGACGAATCTGTACCTCGCCTACCCTTGGCCGCCACCGCAGCAAGTTCCGCCCGTGGAAGCGACCTGGTAGACTCCCGCCGTAGCAAGTCCATCCCGCTTTGCGGCGGGCTCTGGTGAATACCGGGACCTACTTAGATTCCGCTCCCTGGTGTGGGCTTCCACCATTGCTTGCGGTGGTCCAGCGGATCCACAACCACAGCCCGTTACAGTAAGATCCGGCCACGGATCCCGCCAAGGTGCCACTGCCCAGTCTGGTGGATCTAACGACCGTTGTTGCCCGACAGTCACAGCAACTAGGTCAACAGGCGCAGCAACTGAACCAGTTGTCCACCATGTTGCAGCAACTCGTCACCGCCCAGCAGCAGCAACCTTCGCCATCTCCCGTGAGAGATAAGAGATATTGGCAAATTTAAAAAATTAAAAAGGACAACATAATAAAAACGATATAAATTTGGCATCACAAGAATTGTACGGAGAATAAATGTCATTTATACCACGTAGTGAAACTCATAAAACATTACCTCATAAAATTTATTTTTATCCTGTTTCACGCAACAATGTTTTTCAATCCCAGTACATTTGTAACGAGCGGCGCCGCAGACCGTTCCCCGGGCTGCGGCTCCGCTCGCTCCCCGGCCCCGTCTCTGTGCCGCGGGCGGAGTGGCGGTGCGGTCCGTGGTCGGTCCGTGGCCGCGCTCGTTCCGCGGTACATAACAGCTTACCTGACCCCGCTCCTGACTCCAGGCGCGCTCGTCACGGCCGTCGGGCGCGCTCCCGTCCCCTAAGGCGCGCGCGCGGGCCCGTCTCCTCTCTCTTAAAGGGCCAGTGCGCCCGGGAATTTTGGGTGGTTTTCCAGTCACTGACCCTATATATTGGCTCCGCCTCCGGCAGTCCTCTGCCGGATCTTTAGTGCCTCCTGTGCCTTTTGAGAAAGCGTCGTGTCCTAGTTTGCCTCTCCCGTGTACCAGACCGTCTCGCTCCTGTTTCCTGACCACGAACCTCTGCCGCCTGTCCTGACCTATTGCCTGTCCCTGACCACGCCCCAGAGCACATAATACCTCCGGAGCGTCTTGTCCTCTCAGCCCCTGTTGACCTCCGGCATGTCCCGCCTGGGAAGACATATGTTGGGGCCCCCACTCCGCAGACAGATCCTGAAGTGGGGGGACTGCTCTTTGGTGGTGGACACCCCGGCGCCCGTAAAAACCCATCTCCTTATCTCCGGTTCTATGGTGGCCAGACCTTGCTAAGGACGTTTAAAAGGAATTTGTTGAGGCCTGTACCACCTGTGCCCGTAAACAAAACACCTCGTCACAGGCCTGTCGGGCTCCTGCTTCCCCTGCCCAATCCCTACTAGCCCTGGGTCGCATGTGGCGATGGATTTTATAACCGATCTTCCCCCCATCTCTAGGTAACACGTGATTGGGTAGTTACAGATCGTTTTCTAAGATGGCTCACTTTGTCCCTGACGGTCTGCCCTCGCCCGCGCCGGCAAATCTATTTTTTCAACCAAATTTTCCGCCTTTCACGGATGCCTCTGCAGATTGCTCTGACCGCGGAGTCCGTTTGTCTCCAAATTCTGGCGGGCCCTCTGTCCTGCTTCGGTTAAGCTCGATTTTTCCTCGGCCTATCCCCCCCAGACTAAGGGCCAAGTAGAAAGGGTAACCAGGCCCTTGGGACCTACTGCGCCACTTTGTCTCGGCGCGCCAGAATGACTGGATGACCTACTCCCATGGGCAGAATTTTCCTACAATTCCCTAGATTCCGAGTCAGCGGGGCCTCCCCTTTTATATTGTGTCGGCTGCACCCCCGCCCCTCTCTCCCACTGCCCTCTCCGTCCGAAGTCCCTGCTGCAGATACACTGGTCCGCGACATGAAGACTATTTGGGCCCTGCCCCGCCAGTCGTTGCTCCGTGCTTCGGCACGCATGAAAGCTCAGGCGGATAAAAGAAGGAGTCCTCCTCCAATTTTTTCTCCTGGCGATAAAGTTTGGCTGTTGCCAAATATGTCAGGCTTAAGATCCCAAGCTATAAACTGGGCCCCCGCTACGTAGGTCCCTTTGAGGTGCTTAGACGTTAACCCGGTGGCCTATAAACCCCGGGCTCCCACCCTCCATGCGCATCCCCGAACTCCTTTCATGGGGTCGCTTCTCAAACCCCTGGTCCTTAACCGTTTTCTCGTAAGGCTGCTCCTCCTTCCCGGTGGCGGATGTACTAATGTATTCCACTTGAAAGAGATCTTGGATTGAGGGTTGTCCAGGGGAAGCGATACTTTCTCATCGAGTGGAAGGGGTTGGGGGCCCGAGGAGAGGTCATGGGAGCCGGAGGAAACATTCTGGACCGTAAAATTGTTCTGAGATTCCTCGGGTGGGAGAGGGGGAGGCCTAAGGGGGGGGGGGTACTGTAACGAGGGGCGCCGCAGACCGTTCCCCGGGCTGCGGCTCCGCTCGCTCCCGGCCCGTCTCGTGTGCCGCGGGGGGAGTGGCGGTGCGGTCCCTGTGTCCGGGTCCGTGGCCGCGCTCGTTTCCCCGGTTTCATAACAGCTTTACCTGACCCCGCTCCTGACTCCAGGCGCGCTCGTCACGGCCGTCGGGCGCGCTCCCGTTCCTAAGGCGCGGGGCGCGCCAGTCTCCTCTCTCTTAAAGGGCCAGTGCGCCGGTAAAATTTGGGTGGTTACCGGTCACTGACCCTAATATTGGCTCCGCCTCCGGCAGTCCTCTGCCGGATCTTTAGTGCCTCCTGTGCCTTTAGAGAAAACGTCTTGTCCTTGTTTGCCTCTACCGTGTACCCGGGCCGTCTCGCTCCTGTTTCCTGACCACGAACCTCTGCCGCCTGTCCTGACCTATTGCCTGTCCCTGACCACGCCTCAGCCTCACGATTCTGTACCACGTTATCCCTTTGGGTACCACCGCAAGCAAGTCCCGCCAGTGGAAACGACCTGGTAGTTCTCCGCCGCAGCAAGTCCATCCCGCCTTTGCGGCGGGCTCTGGTGAAACCGGGTTCTACTTAGATTCCGTTCCCTGGCGTGGGCTTCCACCATCGCTTGCGGTGGCCCAGCGGATCCACTACCACTGCCGTTACAACATTGTAAGGAGCGGCAAATGGTACCATTAAAAAGTTCATTTTGTCTGCAAAAAAAGCCTATATAGGCTATATAGACAGAAGAAAATAACATTTATGGCTCTTGGAAGGTGGGGGGAGAGGAGGGACACAAGCACATAAATCCCTGTGGCGGAAAGCAGTCATAATTAAGGTTAACTGGGTACTCCTATTTCAATGATTAGCTTAAAATATGTTCTCGAAGGTAATAAAAGACTATTACCACATACATTGCTGTTCTGATTTTGCTTCTCTTCAGAGTTATGAGCAGATTTTATCTCTTAGTTTTTCTCTAGTTACCGGCCATCTCTCTCTGCTCTTACTCCAGCAGTGGTCGGGATGATGAGTCACTCCCTCCTCTGTTCCTTATTTTGAAAGATCAGAGCTTATTTACATTACTTATTGACCTTGTACACTGCAGTTTACCAGCCTCCCATGGTCATGTCATTGTGACAGGCTCAGCTGAAAATGGCAGTGCAGATATGCCAATCATTGGTGTAAAATCACCCACAGCATACTGCACTAGTATGTATTAAAACCAACCCAAAAAAGAAAAGGTAAAAACAAAAAAAGAACACAATATAGTGCAGAGCAGCTAGTCTGGCTCTGGAGGGAAGCTGATTGCAGGATGTGGACTAACCTACTATCCCTGGGTGCTGGATAAGCTATACAACGTACAGTAAAGCTGGGTGACACCAAATTAATCGGCTTCCCTCCAGCACTGGTAGGCAGTTGTGAAAAGGGTGTATTATGTAAAATTCTGGTTGTGGTTTATGCATGGTGGGCCATTTTAAAAAGTTTGCAATTATGAATTTATGGCATATGGAATTGGTGCGGTTCCCATCCTGTGACCAGGGCTGCCATCAGAAATTTCAGGGCCCCATACAACTGAAGCGTCTGGGGCCCCACGTCAACCACGCCCCCATTGCCCCGCCCACTCAACAGTCACCCAACCCGAGAAAAAAAATGCAATTGCGCCATCTTTTGAATTTTACAGTTTATCAATATTGTGCAGGTTAGTACGTAGACAAGGGCCAGAAAATACTGCCACATGATCACCACATGTCACCACTATTATGTTACTGACCAAACCAGTATCCCCAGACCAATATGGCAAATAACAATATACGAAGACCATATAATACCGCCGCATATCACTACCATAACAGTACTGAACAATACCACCGTACTGTTAGTGAATGTAATTCAATAAGACCGATATTACAGGGGTATTATAGGGATAGATACAGGTGTACACACTGCAGTTACATTTAGTGACTCACAGGTGACGTCTCATCGGACCAGTCGTTCACTTTCCTGCACAGCTAGGGCTCAGGTAGCAGGGGCTTAAGAGGGGCCCCACACAGCTGGGGCCCAGGAGGGGGGGGGGTGGTTGATGGGGGTCCCAGGTGTTTCAGTGTGGTGTGCTGGGGTGGGGGGGGCTCCAGAGGGGCCCCAAACAGCTGGGGCCAGGTGGGGGGCACTAGGGCAGGTGGGGGGCTTCAGAGGGGCCCCAGGGGGAGGTGCCCGACACAGCTGGGGCCCAGGTGGAGGCACTGGAGTAGGTAGGGGGGCTCGGGGAGGGTGGGCTGCTGAGGAGCCACAGGGGGAGGTGCCCGACACAGCTGGGGCCCAGGTGGAGGCACTGGAGTAGGTGGGGGGGCTCGGGCAGGGTGGGCTGCTGAGGGGCCCCAGGGGGAGGGGCCCTACACCGCTGGGGCCCAGTTGGAGGCACTCGAGTTGGTGGGGCGGCTGTGGCAGGGTGGGCTGCTGAGGGGCCCCAGGAGGAGGTGCGGGGCAGGGTGGGCTTCTGAGAAGCCCCAGGGGGACGTGCTGGGCAGGGTGGGATTCAGAGGGGCCCCAGGGGGAGGTGCCCGACACAGCTGGGGCCCAGGTGGAGGCACTGGAGTAGGTGGGGGGGCTCGGGCAGGGTGGGCTGCTGAGGGGCCCCAGGGGGGTGCTGAGCAGGGTGGGCTTCAGAGGGGCCCCAGGGGGAGGTGCTGGTCAGGGTGGGATTCAGAGTGGCCCCAGGGGGAGGTGCTGGGCCGCGTGGTCTTTACTATCACACAGTGTGTGTGGAGGGGGCCGCGCTCTGAGTTACAGGAGCGCTCCATACATTAACAGCGCTGCAGCAGCCTCTCACTCACTCTAGATCCCTCTGCTCTGATCTGTGAGGGATCGCCCCTCCTCTCTCTGCTGCCAGCAGGAGTCACTGAAGCTCCGCCCACAGGCAGAGAGACAGAGGAGGGGCGATCCCATCACAGATCAGAGCAGAGGGATCAGAAGTGAGTGAGAGGCTGCTGCAGCTCTGTTAATGTATCGAGCGCTCCTGTGACTCAGAGCGCGGCCCCCCCTCACACTGTGTGATAGTAAAGACCACCCTGCCCCTATGACTCAAGCGCGGGCCCCCCTCCTCACACTCTGAGCCGCACGGGCCCCAGCGGACGCTCAGCAGTGCCGCGGGGCCCGTGTTCTTGCTCAGAAAGCTAGTTTGTGAAACAAACAGCAGCGGGCCCCCTTGTTTCACCGGGCCCTATACAGGAGTACTGGCTGTACCCCCTGTATGGCGGCCCTGCCTGTGACTCACAACTATCTTAAAATAGGGCTCCTGAATGTGCTGCACAGAGAAGTTTACAGGCTTGTTCTCAAGATTGGTGTGGGTTCCAGAGGTAGGACCTGCACCCATAAAATATTTAGGGTGACATGTATGTGCCGGTTTTCTGGCGAGCTTTGACCCAAAAAAAACTGTTGTAGCCCTGTTCTTTAGATGTACGACTAGTCATACACCAAAACTTGGCTCATTCTGCTTTTACATTTAGAGCCCTGGCAGGTCACAGTTTGTCTCAGACGCCTCAAGTCAGTGTTGCCATCACAAAGACCTTCAGACTTGCTCCAGTTAAAATTACAAATTCAAGCACAGCTTTAGGCTAGTAAACAGAAATAGCATCACTATGCACACAAAGTCCTATTCCTGAATGTCCCTCTTTAATCAACCAGTCTTCTAATACCAACCAGCTCACAATGTTACAGAACCAGTCCATGTTACAGGCCTAAAGGGAGCTAACCTCCCACTATACAATGACCTAACCTCATGCTAACATCTAACACAGAGCAGTGCTAGCCGTCCAAGCTGTCCAAACTATAGCCTCTTAACTTTTACTTAGTTAATTAAAATGTAGAGCCATAAAGTGAGATTAAACGTCAAAATTCAAAAAACCTAAGTCCTGGGTTTTCACCCGGTTTTTCAGACGGTTTTCGCTTAGAAAACCAGCTGCAAACCGGGTGAAAACTTTTAGCATGGGCCTCTATGGAAAACCTGCCCTGCAGTCCCCATTGCACGGGTTTTCCGTCCGGCGGTTTTTCAGACCTCCGGTGGCCTGAAATACATAGAACATATTCATTCTTCTGTCCAGTTTTAAGGCGGCAGAAGAACATGTCTATGTGAAGGGAGAGGGCTTTTCTCCGCTAATTGCGGAGAAAAGCCATTCCCCTGCACGGCCCGAAAACAGTACAAATACCGGTTGGATAAACCGACCGGTATTTGTGTAAAGGGCCTCTAACAGAGGATACAGTAGGGTATCTGTCCCTAATATACCCTGTAACACATACTACCTATCTATATATGTAGGGTCATCGTCCTGAAAAGGGCGTCTCCACCTGGAACCAAGGACTATTTATCCCTGGTAAACCCTAAAATAAGAAATACAAGAAAGACACTCTATGCTGTACCCAAATGGTGAAATATTAGTGACATTTTCACCAAAAATATCCAACGCAATTCCTTCCCAAAGATTAAAACAGGAAATTAATCAGGGGTATTTAAAATAAAGGGTATATACATCAGTGTATGTGTCAAAAGGAACAAGGATCCTGAGCATCCTCAAACACCCTATCTCAAATGAATGTAGGGGATTAACAGTACTAAGACACTAATTTACAGAGTTATATGCATGTCAATGTGCTAGTCGGTTTAAGTACTGTAGGTGTTAACCAAAAAAAGATAAAACACATTGCACAATGGTTGTAAACAATAGGTAAACTTATCAAATTGTCAAAAGTTTAGAAGACACTGAAGGGGTTAGCCAAAGGATTAAGCAACAATCTGCATGAATATTGGGGTTCAACAGTCCTAAGCTACCAAGAGTAATATGCATGTCAATGTGCTAATCAGTTTAAAAGGTACGGTAGGGGTTAACCAGAGGATTTAACAACATTCAGTAATATCTGTATAGTACAGGTTAACTCACCACCAGCAGCCAGGATCAGGGTTCAGAAGCTACACTCACAAAATAGGATATCTGGTTTACTGCATCCTGAGACAGAGGGAAAGAGCCCAGTTCACAGCATTCACTTCCCTGACTGGTCAGGAGACGCAGGCTGCAGAACCTGTGGCAATGATTCTTTTAGTCAGCTCACTTTCTTCTTCTAAGTGATATTCTACTCTCCTATAGGTCTTACAAACACACTACTACACCATGTCTCTACAGTCCCTGACAGAAGTTCTGTCGCTTATCCATGCTGTGGAAACCAAAGCTTATAAACTGACTTAAAATTCATCCATTGGTTTTAAAATGACTCATATGAAAGCTGAAACCCTCCCAAAATAGGTTTTGTTAACAAAAATAAATTTGCTTCACTGCTGAAATATTGATCATTTAAGGAACACAGAAAAGTCAGATTTTGGCAAGACAAAAGTTTTGTCGCCTTGTCATATAATGCACCCAATCCTAATTTACAGCCTCACCTGTGCTCACTAATTGATTGGTTAATTATTGGGTGTGTATAGAAAGAACTCCAGCACCCCAGACCTTCACTTGAATTGCAACTTGACTTCTGACAACATGCCAAAAATCCACCCTGCGACCAAAGCCTTGATTATCAAGAGGCTGAAGACCAGATCCACTGCAGAGGTGGCTGGCACCTTTAATGTGTCTCAGCGTCAAGTACAAAGAATTAAAAAAAGATTTGAAGAGACTGGAGATGTTTTTGACAAGCCCAGGTCCGGCAGAACCCGCAAGACAACTGCTCAGAAAGAAGGTTTGTTGGTTCGAAAATCAAAAGCCAGCTCCTCTTCCACTTCAGCACAGCTCCAACAGGCCTGGTCACCTCCAGTCCCTGTGTCAACTAGAACAGTTTGTAGGATTCTGTCTCGAAATGGCCTCCATGGTCGAATCAGTGCCCAGAAGCCAGCACTTAACAAAAGGCAATTAAAAAAACGTGTGGCATTTGCCAAGGCCCACAGCCTGCTAAACGGACGGATGCTGGAAAAGTGGCAGAAGGTGGATTTCTCAGATGAATCTTCAGTTGAATTACACCACAGCCATTCCAAATACTGCAGGAGACCTACTGGAGTCCGTATGGATCCAAGACACACCCAGAAAACAGTTAAGTTTGGTGGTGGAAAGATCATGGTCTGGGGTTACATTCAGTATGGGGGTGTGCGAAACATTTGCAAGGTGGAAGGCAATATCAATAGCCTAAAATATCAAGAAGTATTAGCTACCTCTTACATTCCCTATCATAAAAGGGGTCAAATTTTGCAGCAGGATGGTGCTCCATCTCATACATCCATCTCTACATCAAAGTTCCTCAAGGCAAAGAAGATCAAGGTGCTCCAGGACTGGCCAGCCCAGTCACCAGACATGAACATCATTGAGCATGTTTGGGGTAGTATAAAAGAGGAAGCTTGGAAGACAAAACCAAAGAATCTTGACGAACTCTGGGAGGCATGTAAGACTGCATTCTTTGCTATTCCTGATGTCTTCATCAATAAATTGTATGAATCATTGGCGAAACGCATGGATGCAGTCCTTCAAGCTCATGGAAGTCACACAAAATATTAAATATGGCTCTAATAGCACCACAACTTCATTCACCAATGTAATGAAACCAATCTTGAGGTTTGGGAACAATTTATTACAGCATTTATGACGGATGCGGACATTCACTCCTTTATGCAGCCATTCTCGGGGACAACATGGTACTTGGAACATCAAATGGCAGGGTCCCTAGGGAGACTCCAGATAAATAGTCAAAGGGCTGAGGTCTAAAAGTAAGAAGAGATGGCTTGCAAAACTTTGTTCTGCTCATCAACTTGTGCCAACTCCGCCTAAGATAATCAGACTTACAGTTCAGCTCCAGTTTGTTCTAATTAGTTTGATGTTATAGAAGTTATATAACTTGAATGGAATTATAGGTTTTATATGCCTTTTGAGCAACAAGTCAACTTTAAATGTCTAGTAACTTGGCAGTGTATCATTTTACTATTGTCATGTATCAGCCCGTACCTGATTGTCATCATTTAATGTTTATATTTAAAGAAAATTTATAAAAGAATAAAAATTATCATGATAAAAAAAACAATCTTTGTATTTGAAGTGAATTATTTGTTTGATTTTCACATTACTTTCTGTGGGCGACAAAACTTTTGTCTTGCCAAAATCTGACCTTTTTGTGTTCCTTAAATAATCAATATTTCAGCAGTGAAGCAAATTTATTTTCATTAAAAAAAACCTCATTTGGGAGGGTTTCAGTCATTTCGAAAACCACTGGAGGAATTTTAAGTCAGGTTATACGCTTTGGTTTCCACAACATGGATCAGCGACCGACCTTCTGTCAGGGACTGTATATCACACTGTTCCCGGCCGCCATGCCCCCACTTTTCTCGCAATGAACAAGCCACTCAAGCCCAACAAAACACCACAATGGACAAACCCAAGCTTAACCACTCTTTGGGGAGTCATAGTCTTTTCCATGCATCACACATGGTCCATTCTTTCTGTGACAACACGTCCAGCAGACTCTAACTTGCAATATTTGGACCTGTGCATCAGTACGTGTGATTTAATCCCTTCCTGACAGCTGGTAATAATTTTTGGGCTTTTCGTTTCTTTTCTCCCCGCTGTGCAAGAGCAATATCTTTTTTATTTTTAAACCTTTTTTGACATATGAGGGCTTATTTTTTGTAGGACAAGATGGTGCCATTGACTGTACCATACTTGCACCATGTTTGCGAGGGTTTTGTTCTTATGTTGTTCATTTTTCGGTATAAATAATATGTTGTCTGTATTCTGCAGGTTGATACGATTCTGGCAATGTCAAATGTGTAGGGTTTTCTTTGTCCTAGCACTTGAAAAACACACACATTCTCCATTTCTTAAATTTGCACTACAGAGGCATTTTCTGCAACCTGCTTTTTTATTTTTACACCTATGGACCTGAGTGAGGGTTCATTTTTTGCCGGCTGAAGTATAGTTTTTATTGATATATGCCTGGGGCAGGAAGTAATAGAAACTTTAACAAGGCAGCTATGGAAGCCTTCATTAGGCTTCCAGCTGTGATGGTAACCAATTGACACCTTGCGATCCCGCCATGGGAGTGACGATCAGAGGGAGGAACAGTGTGCAGCACCTTTCTTCATTCATTAAGATGCCGCGGCCGCAATCACAAGGGAGTCTAAAGGGTTAAACAGCTCCAATCTCTGCTGTTAGTAGCAAGTGTCAGCTGTAATTAGCATCTGGCATCCTACGCCTGTGTAGTGAAGTTAGGCTCAGTGCACACTGCGTTACTTTGGACAGATGACGGAGCCGTTATGACGAGAGGGAGAACGGATGCCTTAATGTGTTCATTGACTTATGTAGGCGGACGGATGTGCAATGTGCATTGAGATAGTGTCCGTTTTTACACTTTCAGTCAAATATGCGGTTAATTTTAACGGCTGGAGGACACAGGGCACTGCACTTTTTTAAGTTGAAAAAACCACATATGTTACAGTATACATTTTTTTTTTTACAATGTTTGTCAATGGAAAACGGATCCTAATGTTTGTGCTCATTTTGTAAACGTATAAGTTTTTATACGTCATAAATATATAAACAAAGCATCTCTCGCATCCGCTCATTCCTTGGCTATGACACTACAAAAATGCTGGTCCATGCCCTTGTCATCTCCCGCCTAGACTACTGCAACATCCTTCTCAGTGGCTCCCAGCTAGCACCCTCGCTCCCCTCCATCCATCCTTAACTCTGCTGCCCGTCTTATCCACCTCTCTCCTCGCTACTCCTCTGCCTCTCCCTCTGCCAATCCCTTCACTGGCTTCCCATTGCCCAGCGAATTCATTTCAAGCTACTAACCATGACCTACAAGGCTCTCCATGACCTCTCCCCTCCATACATCTCTGCCCTAATTTCCAAATAACTCCCCCCACGCACTCTCCGCTCCTCACAGGACCTTCTCCTCTGCTCTCCCCTTATCAGCTCCTCACACAACCGTCTCCAAGACTTCTCCCGTGCTTCACCCACACTCTGGAACTCACTGCCCCAACACATCAGACTCTCCCCACTTTCACCAGCTTCAAAAGCAACCTGAAAACCCATTTCTTCAGGCTTGCCTATAACCTTCACTAAACTTGTCACTACTTCCTCACAGACTTGTCTGCCCCTCACCTCCTGTCTCTTTCCCCCTCCTTGTAGATTGTAAGCCCTCGCGGGTAGGGTCCTCTCTCCCTCTGTCGTGCCGATTGTCATTATCCCTTATCACTGTACTCGTTTGACTTATGTAATGTATGTAACCCCCTCAAATGTACAGCGCCCTGGAATCAATGGCGCTTTAAAATAAATAATAATAATAATAATACCCAATCAAATTGAAGAGAATAACAGGAAGCAGTCAATAGAAAAGCTACTTAAAAAATAGAGAATAAAAAAATTATATCACATGTCTGCTCAAAACAGTGCTCGTTTGGCATACGTTTTATACGTTATAACATATACGTTTTGACGGATGGTCAAACGCAGTGTGCACCTAGCCTTACTGAGTGAGCCCGCTGCATAGGTCCTGACTGACAATAGGACGTACCCATTCATCCAATGTCGGAAAGGGGTTAAAGAGTGAGTTAAACAGGCGCCTTGCCATTTTGCACTATTTGTGGCCACATTCTGATTACACGTTTTGTTATCAGATCTCATTATAACCTCCTGGTTACTGCTATAACAACCTAATCCCAGGTATTGAAGTATTAATTCCTACAATACCAATTTTTGCAAATGAGGTAGCTAAACGGGATCAAAGTGCATTTGAATTTAATGCACTTGGCACATGCGCTTACTCCATAAGCAAATCCACTATGCTTATTGTGAATAAACTGTAGAATAAAAATTCTAGTGTGAACCGAAGCTTATTTTTCAAGAAAAGTCCAAATTAATATTCAGCCTCTTTATGCAATCCCCTTTTCTCTTATTACACTGTAGGATATCTGTTGTTGTCAGTTCCCATTTCTGCCTTGCCTGATTGGTTTTATTTTTATGCAATGAAAATTCATTGAAACAGAAAATCTGACCATAGGTTTTACTTCTTGTGTCATTTTTCATTTTAATGGCTATTTGTGCTGTCATTGGACTGCTGCTGTGCAAATTAAATACAATGGAACATGTATTAATGTATTGTCATGTGCTGACTCATCACAATCTATCGGTTTTAGGATGCGTTACATTGCCAATGTGTTCGGTTGGAGATTTTGCAATATACAATTAATTATCAATTCCTACTGATATTCATATCCCGACAGCAAGGAATGAAATAACGTGTAATAAAATTCAAGATAAAAACCCGGAAGAAAAACATTTCCAAATCATTAAAAAAAGAGTTTATTATATTCCTAGCAACATATGTCCTACTGTTCCAATTATATTTCCCACTTATTGTGCTCACAAAAAGTGTTCTGTTTATTGCGAGAGAAAAAAATATAAAAATGCACTCATTAAAAAGATGAGAGAAAAACACACTAACCTGATGTTAGCTTTAAGAACTTTTCTACAATTGTTAACCCCTTTCTGACTGCTGCCTTAACAGTAGTATGAAGGCAGGGGGAATTCCTTTCGAGATCCTTAGCGTTTTTTCGTTATACCGGTTGATCAAAGGCACTGGGAAGAACATCTAATGTAATGTAATTTACAGTATACTCATAATCTATGTGGGTAGGCAGTCCAGGGTCCATTGACTGTCTTTAACGCCTGTTATTAGTACACAACCTAATGTGAAGGGATATACAGTATACAAGTAAATGATATTAAAAAAACACACACAAAAAAATTATTATATATTACTTAAAGCTCATCTAAGGCCGAGGTCATACGGCTTATTCACAACGAAATTGCGGGACGGATTTTGCCCCGCAATTACGCTGTGTGCTCAGACTAGACATTCATTATCCACGGCACGTATACTGCCGTGAATAATTGACATGTCACTTTCTCCCCGCTTGCGAAATATGGTGAGCGGGGAGAAAGCGACATGTCAATTATTCACGGCGGAATCCATAGTTCTCTATGAGAACTGTGGATTACCGTAATGACTGGGACGGATTTCAGCCCGTAATTCACGAAGTACAGCGCGAATTATGGGCTGAAATCTGTCCCAAAATAAGCTGTGTGAACATAGCCTAAGACTGAAAGCCTAGACTTCCTCTAGTGGAAACACCTTTGAAGGGATGCGAACATTAATTTTTAATTAATTTAATTTTTTATTATTTTTACATACTGATGAGCAATATGTGAATATTATATGTAAGTTTTTTGTAAAATTGGGTTGCTGTTTTTTTTTATAGTCTTTCAAAGTTCCTCTAGGTATATTACTTTCTGGTTTGTCTCTCTAATTGCCCCTCTGATAGCATAGCAGTGAGGATCACTTGATTGCTCTCTTCCATGCCCACTATGTTATGTTCACATGCATTTCTCCGCTTATTTACACTCTAAGGCTATGTTCACACGGCTTACTTTGGGACGTATTTTAGCCCGTAATTCGCGCTGTACTGTGCGAATTACGGGCTGAAATACGTCCCAGTCATTACGGTAATCCACAGTTGTCATAGAGAACTATGGATTACGTCTCCTCTCCCCACTCGCACAATACAGCGACCAGGGAGATAAGTGACATGTCAATTATTCACGGCGTATACCTGCCAAGAATAATGCATGTCTATGGGGCCAGCGGGCTGCCAGCCCCCCAACCCCCATCCTGCCCCCGTACATACGGCGTAATTGCGGGCAAAATACGTCCCACAATTAAGCCATGTGAACATAGCCTAAATAAGCGCTAATTTGCGGCGCAATTACGGCAATTCATAGCTCTCATAGAGAACTATGAATCATGCCTCGTCTCCTCTGGCGTACAATACAACTGTATTGTACGCCAGGGCAGAGAAGTGACATGTCAATTGTTTGTGGCGCTGATCAGCGTGTACCTCCAAAACTTATGGCATATTGCGAAGCGTACAGTACGCGCCGCAATTACTCCGTGTGAACATACTCTAAGGTGTAAGCATTATCAGCAGGAACTGTTAAGTGTGAAGAAAGCTGGAAATTCCTCAGTGCTAAAAAAGATTAACCCTTTCTCCTTTCATGTACTGCTCTAGTCCATAGTTGCCAACTTTTGAAAACGGAAAAGCAGGAGATTAAAGAGGGTGGCGCGCTACGCGCGCCGCGGCAAAGATTTTCATGGACACGCCCATCTTTTTGTGTGCCACGCCCCTTCAAAAAGCCACACCCACTCCGCCTAACTACATAATGGCTTTGGAAGAAAGCCAGGTAGATGCCCTTATAGCCAGGTAGTAGCCCCCCATAACCAGTTAGTGCCCCTTACAGGCAGGTAGATGCCCCCTTGTAGCAAGGTAGATGCCCCCTCTGTAGCTAGGTAGATGCCCCCCTTTGTTAGCCAGGTAGTTGCCCCCTTTGTAGCCAGGTAGTGCCCCCTTTAATAGTCAGGTAGTTGCCCCCTTTAGTAGTCAGGTAGGTAGTGCCCCCTTTAGTAGCCAGCCAGGTAGTTGCCCCCTTTAGTAGCCAGCCAGGTAGTGGCCCCCTTTAGTAGCCAGCCAGGTAGTGGCCCCCTGTGGTAGCCAGCCAGGTAGTGCCCCCTTTAGTAGTCAGGTAGGTAGTGCCCCCATTGTAGCCAGCCAGGTAGTTGCCCCCATTGTAGCCAGCCAGGTAGTTGCCCCCATTGTAGCCAGCCAGGTAGTTGCCCCCATTGTAGCCAGCCAGGTAGTTGCCCCCATTGTAGCCAGCCAGGTAGACCCCCCCATTGTAGCCAGGCAGAGCCCCCCCATGTAGTTAATAAAAATAAAATAATAAATTCCACTTACCTGACCAGGCTCCTGCAGCTCCGGCCATGCTCCTGCCCGATCTCCTCAGCGACGCAGGGGGAATGAGAGCAGCCGCGCGTCATTTCCCCTGCGCCGCTGACCTGTATGCACGGCGCGCACAGACGCCGGACATACAGGGGGGGGATGGAGCGCTCCCTCCTGCCTCCTCCCCGCACAGTGAGACCGTGGCGGGTGAGCGGACCCTGCGCCCGCTTCACCCGCCCATGGGAACGGACCGGCGGCGCCGGAGTAGCGCACTAGCGCTACTCCAGCGCCGCGGCCATTTAAAGGACCCCCGCTGCTTGCTGGCGGCGGGAGAAATGTCAACTCCCCCGGGAGGTGCGGGAGGGGACCCCAAATAGCGGGACCCCCCCGCCAAAAACGGGAGAGTTGGCATGTATGCTCTAGTCATTGCCCGTTTACTCTAGTCTCATCTTTATCTAGGCCTGTCCATTACCTACTATACTGTCAAAACCTGCTCTATGTTTAGCAATGAAACTGCATGCAGACAAGTATTTCTGGCAGCATCAACAGGAAACAGAGATCAGTCTGCTCTACCATTTTGGAGTTTTAGCTCTTTATTATAACAACTAAAGAAGGGCAAAATTTTATTTGTAATTTTTAATTGCATGAGACTCCCAAAGTAAACATTATTTTCCAGAAACATTCATTTCAACAAGAATATACTTTTCTGACGGTAGTGCCCCTTTAACAGAAGCTGATGCTAATAATTGCCTGTATTCTGTTATAAAAAGGAATAGTAGCAGTATTGTACTTGAGAAACAAGCTACAGTAGTATTGCTTGAAAAAACATGAATTATAAGGTCATAAACTTGTGACAAGTCATAGGACATGACAGAACTTCATGTTTGTGACAATGTGGATCCAAAGCCTCCTTTCCCCCAACCCCTTTATTTCTAGAACAAAGGGTCTAAAGCACTAAGCTGATTGCTGTGCCCCTTTAGCTACCATTAGTATTTTTCGACTTTACTTAGAGATAAGAAGTGGAGTAAAATGCTAATAGGAGCCAAAGGGCACATTATTCGTTGCTTAAATCCACACTTATATATCCTGTCAGAAGCTGCCATTTTTATTTTAAAGGAGCCAGAGGTAATCAGTAGTTGAAATTAAGCTTAACTTTTCACAGCAAATTTTGGATTATGCAATCAGCGATCACTTCATTAGGTCCTTCCATACATCTGTTAATATACAGTGGGTTGCAAAAGTACTCATACCCCTTCGACTGCTCCTCATTTTTAAACATTATAGCCACAAACTTAAATGTATTTTATGGTTTTTGTATTTGATAGTGAAGCACAAAGAAAGTATTTGTGAAATGTAAAGAAAATACGTCCTTTTCCAAATTTTTGCAAACTAAAAAACTGAAAAGTGCGACATGCCTGTGGCAGAGTGTAATAGGACTAGGAACATGGCAGCTACAGATGTCTTTATTAGGTCTCCGGCTGTCATGGCGACCACTTTTCACTCTACAATCTTGTTCCAGGGATAATCGAGGAAAGGAATGGTGTGCAGCACCATTTATTTAGATGCCGCAGCCACAATTTCTGCGGCGTCTAAAGGGTTAAACACACGACTGATAGTAGGAATTCCCAGCTGTAATGATCAGCTGTTACTGGCCACGTATAAAGTGCCACCCTTGCCGAGCACATCACAAACTGATGACAGAGAGCTGTGTTCCTTATTCTGTAAGACTATGTCCACACGGCAAGGGTTTTCAGTCAACCATCCCTGTAGATGTCAATAGAAAACCTGAGCTGTAGTCTAAACCACTTGGATTTTCTAGATTTCAAATCCGAAAACCATAAAAAAAAACTTGGAACATGCACATTTTTCTGCCCAGTTTTAGGGAAGAACTGTGTATTGATTCACAGCCTACCTAACTTGGGGCCCTAGCTATCTACAGCCTACCTAACTGGGGCCATCCTATCACCTACCTATCTGGGGACAATCTACCTAACTGGGGTTTACCTACAACCTACTTAGCTGGGACTCACCTACCTTACTGGGGCTTACTTATCTACCTGGGGGCTATCTACCTACCCACCTGCCTACCTACATGGGGCCTACTTACCTACCTAACTTGGGCCTACCCACCAACCTGCCTGGCTAGCCAGTCTACCTACCTAGGGCCTACCAACTTAGTCACTGGGAATCTACCTACCTAAATAGTGCCTACCTAGCTACATGTGGACTTGCCCAATTACCTACCTACTTAGCGCCTTGCATACCTACCAGGTAATATGATTCTGAAGGACACAGGCCATAGCACAATCTCCAGGGTCCTCTTCCCTCCCCAATCCCCTAGGAGACTGTGCTTCTAAGCTAAGGCCTGTATCCACTCTCCCACCCCTGGAAAGTTTGTACATAGGTGGGAATAGGTAAAGAGATGCTGGAAAAGTGAGGATTCTAAGATATTTGTGTGTAATTTCTGCAAGGAAAGGTGGTGGCCGGGAGAAATCATCATGGCGGTTTGGATTGGATGAAGAAGAAAAGGGAAAAAGATTGACACATGAAAGAAGAGAACTACTCATGAGAGAAGAGAATGACTCATCAGATAAGACGTCTTCTGATGTCAGGGGTTATTTTGCTTCCGTGTTTGATTAGAGCTGTAGTCATTGTCTTGTGATGCGACCTGAACTGGGGTCTGACCCCTATGTGGTCTATAATGGTGTTGTAGGTTTTATCGAAGCTCGTATAGTGGCAGTGTTTACTTGTTCCTGATTGTAAGAGATAGTGCACACCTGTCCCTGGGATTAGGGGCTTTCACTTTTAGTTTCTTGACTGTTGCTGACTGTACAGATATTCCCCAGGCTCCATCAGGTCACCGGGTGTCTCAATCACTCAATGGAGCAGGGGAATGCCCTTTGATTATGCTGCGGTCACTGAACGAGGCAATGAAAGGGTTAAGCGCTGCAGATCGGAGGTTTCCTCCATTACCCGGCACTTACAGAGACTGCGCTAGGAACAGAGCTGTTAAATACAGATCTGTTCCTAGCACAGCTGTGGCACTAAGAGCCGCAAAACCCCACTTTCTGCAGTGACGTCTTTTGACATCACTGTAGAAGAATGTCCTGCACCGTCCTTTTTCAAAAGACGGTGGGTGATCATTAACGGATTAATCAGAATCCACATAGTATTTTGTCATGACCGTGTGGATGTAGCCTAAGACGCAGTGGTTTCAGAGTATTTACAGGGCTTTGCCACAAAGTAAAATTGATGTGGGAAGCTTGCAAACTAAATAATAAATATTTTCACCATTTATCATTATTAAAAATACTGTACCATTTTTGTGTTAACTGCTCCCTTAATGATCTATAACGTACAGCTCGTCTCTAAGGGATACAACTAATAACAAGAGCTCCTCAGTCCTGGCTGCACATGCTCAGACATTAGCTCTCCTATCAGGTAGCTACTGTCAGTCTTTTCCCTGCTTAGTAATCATACACACTCACTGCTGAGCGAGTATTTAACCCTAGGTGCTGTCATTCTACTCCTGTCCTCTGTACTCTTTAGTAATTAGTCAAATAATGCAAATAAATAAAAATAAAAAAGAAACGTCAATCAGGTATATGCAGAGAAACAAAAATATGTTTGCCTCTTGCAGGGATTTGAATCTAGGACTCCTATGCTGAAAGGCAGAAGTGCTAACCACTCAGCTATATTATAGCTACTCACAATTCTTTACATAACAGACCTTTGTTTGACTAGAGGGAGCAAAACAGGCATGGTGATGTCAACATGCTGGGTCACATGATATGCAGTTCAAACAAATCATGCACATCCCCTTTTGAGCACACCGGAAGCTGAGGCAGGACAAACCAGACATGGTGACAAAACCCCTTTAATTCTCAAATCTGGAAGTTTCCAGCTTGTTCTGCCAGAGATGAGTGCAGTATACTCATAAGCAGGTGTTAGCCCCGCCTATCAGCAGCTAGCCCCCGCCCACTCATGGCTGATTCAACCTTTTACTTTGAATAGGTAGAAATATGTGTAAAACTAGCAGGTGGGTGGAGCTAGTTATGGGTGGGTGGGGCTAACACCCACTCAAGAATACACTGGACTCATCTCTGACAGAGCAGGCTGCTAACTGCCATATCTGAGTATTAAATGCTCTGAAACTGCTGCATCTTACAGAAGAAAAGACACACTGCTGGAAACAGCATGTCTGGCACTAGCTTGTGCTGCCCTCAACAAGTGTGAGACAATCTATGTGACAGGTTCTCTTTAAAGCACAATGTGTCATGAGAAAACAATCTGAATCACATAGGTAGGTAAAAGTATCAAAAAGTTATTCCCACATAAAGTAACATGTGTCAGATTTCAAAAATGGGGCTCTGTCATAGAGATCAGAACTAACTGCGCCAGAGTGGGCTCAGCAGGTTTAGATCAGCGCTGCAGTCAGTGTGGGGGGCTGTATTTCTCATGGAATTGGAGCTAATAGATCCTGACAACCCAAAGCCCAACTTTAGCTCTGCCCCCAATGACCCTAAACTATATATCACCTACATAAAATATCAGTAATGCAAAGGGGACCCCATGACAATACTGATTTCAGTGCCACTTTTTGCTATTAACCCCTTACCGACATTGGACGTATGGTTACAATTACGGTTGCGCTGTTTAACCCCTTAGACGCTGCACCAAAGATGGCTGCGGTGTCTAAATCAATGAGAAACGGTGCTGCGGACCGTTCTTCACTGCGATCGGGGTGCCCATGGTAAAATTTCGGGCTCCCGATCGCTTAACATGGCAGCTGCAAGCCTTGTGCAGGCTGCCATCGCCGCCATGTTCTCCACTACAGGCAGAAAGTGGGGAAACCGCCATCTTTCTACACCCTAATCCATTGTCTATACAATGCATTAGGCTGTATAAATCATCATCCCCCGAGTGCTGAAGCGCCCTAGGGGGCTAAAAGTTAAAGTAAAAAAAAAAAAAAATTTTTAAAGTGTCAAAAAAGTAAAAAATATTAAAAGTTCAAATCACCCTCTTTTCGCCATTTTACAAATTAAAAAAATGAGTTACCGCATCCGAAAAAGTCCAATCTATTAAAATATAACATCCTTTATCCTGTACGCTGAACACCGTAGAAAATAAAAATTCCTAATGCCAAAATTGCGTGTTTTTTTTCGTCGTTTCATGTCCCATAAAAATTGGAATAGATCTAATCAAAAAAAGTCGCATGCATTCCGAACTGCTAGCAATAAAAAGTGCACTTCAGCCCACAAAAAATGCCGCCTCACTGACGTCTGTGTTAGTACACAAAAGCTAGTGGTTGCAGAAAATGGCACCGCGGCGCAAATTTCAAACATAGAAAGTGTTTGGAATTTTTTTACAATACCAAAAAAATAACGGAATCCCTACATGTTTGGTATTGCTGGATTCGTATCAACCTGTAGAATACAGATAACACATTATTTTTACCAAAGAATGAACTCTGTAAAAACAAAACTCCAGCAAACATGGAGCAAGTAAGTTTTTTTCACATTTTGCCCCACTTAGAATTTTTTTGCAGTTTCCTGTATATTCTATGGTAAAATGACTAACACCATTAGAAAGTACATCTTGTCCCGCAAAATAAAAGCCCTCAAATGTATATGTAGGTGGAAAAAGAAAAAAGTTATGGCTCTGGGAGGGCGCGGAGAAAAAACGAACGTGAAAAAACAAAAATGGGTTAAAGAATGAAATAGATACAAAACTTGAAAAACACTTTTGGATTTTTACGGTTTCCACTCGAATTCTAAGAAAAAAATACAATGGGAAAATCACATAAAATTAACACCTTATGTATCATGGAGAAACAATGTCAGGGGGAAGCAGCCGGTCAGTAGGGGCTACATTATGCACTACTGGAAAGGAAACGATACATAGTCAGTACAGCTAACGCAGAGTACGTAGTATACGTCAGCAATTACACGTTTCTAGGGGAAACCAAGCCCCGGCTTCCAGCGTCCTTGTATACGCGCTTAGGAGGGCAGTACACACGTGACCTCCATCAGCCATTCCTGAGTGGACAACTCCTCTGTCAATCACGCTATGTCTTTGCTCACGGTCATGTGACATCCCGGGGCCGGGCTAGATGCCAAGGCGGCCTCTGATTGGCTGGGGTGTTGTCCGTCAGCATCTCTCCAGGAAGACGTCCGCCGTCCTGCTCTGCTCGGTTCATTCAGGGGATGCGGATCTGCGGGCTCTGTATGTGATAACAGGGTTATTGCGGCAGCTTCCGTGACTATGGCTCGTCCGGCAGCGCTCACCTTCCTCGCTGCGCTCATAGCAGGTAAATGACTGCGCCTCGTCCTGTGTCAGCTGACTGCAGCCCCATCTTGTGTTATCATGGAGGGGGAAGTGTGCATGTGATGCGGGCGCCTATGTCCCTATAGGGGAAGTGTCCTGCGCTCTGCTCGTCCTCAGTGCTGTGGGGTTCGCCTGATACAATGTGTCCTTCTGTCTCCAGTCCTTCATGTAACCATATAGGTTGTGTCTGTTTCAGGCCTGACTTGCACTTGTGTCCGAGGTTCCTTGTGGAACCAGATCTGATTCTCAATGGTCACCAACAGCGCCTGATGGATCCCATTGACTACAAGAAGAATAGTGTAGCGCTTTTATTTCTGCCATTCCCGATGGAATTGGTGAAGCTCTGACACAAGTGTGAACCTAGTTTAAGGCTATGTTCACACGGCTTAAATTGGGACCTATTTCGGCCTGTACTTTGCGCTGTACTGCGCTCGATACGGGGAGAGATTCGCGCTGCGCTCGATACGGGGAGAGATTCGCGCATCGCTAGATACGGGGAGAGATTCGCGCCGCGCTCGATACGGGGAGAGATTCGCGCCGCGCTCGATACGGGGAGAGATTCGCCCCGCGCACGCTCCGGCGAGAGATTCGCGCCGCGCTCGATACGGGGAGAGATACGTCCCAGTCATTACGGTAATCCACCGAGAACTATGGATTACACCTCCTCTCTTCGCTCGCACAATACGCCATGGGGGGGAGAGAAGTGACATGTCAATTACTAGCGGCAAATACGCTGCGCTAGTGATGAATGTCTATGGGGCGGCGGGAGCAATTATGCCGTGTGTTTTCAGTGCCGTAATCTCATCTGAAGAGCACCTCAATGAAGTACTTTTCAGGAGAGGGTTTGTTCAGGTTTTAGATGAAGTTTTCCAAGACTGTTTTCTTTCTGAAAGACCCATACAAATTAGTAGCCAGGACAAAAATGGCGCCAACCAGCGCACAAAAAACTGCACTGAGTTTCTGAAGTTTTTTATTGATTCCTATGGGAACTTTCAGTGTTGAAAATGCTTCAAGAATTGACCTGAGACCCTTTTTTTCAGCTCTAAAGAAGCGTGTAAAACGCGTGTCGTGTGTGAACTGCAAAGCTGTTTTACATAGGAATCAATGACCTTGGACTGGGGGTATTTTTAAGCGTTTTTTTTACGCTGTTTTGGGCAAGGAAGTCTCAGAAAACAGTGCTGAAAACCGCATCAAACTCAGCCGTGTGAACTTAGTCTAAGGGCGCGCCCCACAGCACAGAACCAATACCTGTCGGTTTGTCCGGTTTTTGTGCCATGCACACGGCTGCAGGGGGACAGCTTTTCTCCGCGATGAGCTGAGAAAAGTCTTCTCCCTTCTTGTTCATATTCCGTCCGAAAACCGGGCAGAAGACTGAACAATCTGAATGTTTTTTGGGCGGCCGGTGGTTTGAAAACCCGTGCAGTGTGGACTGCTGCATGGGTTTTCCATAGCGGCCCGTGTAAAAGTTTGCGGCCGGATTTTCAGACCGTTTGCAAAACCGCAAACTGGTGCTGTGAGGACAAGGCCTTAAGCTGGGTTCACACAGTGACTTCAAGGCGTATAGCAGTGCATACTGTGAACACCGCTAAAACGCTCTGTGCTGCTTCCCATAGACTTTGACTTTCCCAGTGACGTCACTTCTCTCTCGCGACAGAAAAACGGCAGGTAATCAATTACTGTATTTGCCGGCCGCACTACAGGCGTATTGCAGCGCAATTATGTCCCAAATGTGGTCCGCAAATACCCTTACACCTACTGTTGGGCGTCCTAGGATATTATGGGGACTTTAAAGGGAGCCTGTCACATTTGAACGTGCTATCTGATCTGCTGGTAGCAGGTTATAGAGCAGGAGGAGCTGAGCAGATTGATATATAGTGTTGTAGGGAAAGATTCAGTAGAACTTGTATGTTATTGATTTAAATTCCTGCTTCTTCTGGGGTAAGGAGTCCAGTAGGCGGAGTTATCAGTGATTGTGTATACAGAGATGGCTATCACTGATAACTCCGCCAACAGGACTCCTTAACCCAGAAAAAGCAGGGATTTAAACGAGTAACATGCAAGTTTTTTGGAATAATTTTCCATAAAACTATCTACTCATCCGTAGCTTTGTGTGGAGTTTCAGGTCCCCTTCTCTGGCCCTGGTTTGGTAGGTTCCCCCAGCTGTTGTTCAGTGCTGAAACTGTATTTAAAAACCACGCCCGTTCAGTGTGGTTTTGGACACAAAGTTGCAATGTCAGACATGGTATTGAAGCTGTTATCAGGGGTGGATTTCGGCCTCTGTAAACTGTGTGAGGATTTAGTACTAAAACTGCCGCAAGAATTGTCAGTTCTTTTGAAACAGTAAAAGCGCAGCGAAAAAAACAGCTCTGTGTGCACTGCGACAAGTCTTTGTTCCATTGAAAACAGTGGGAGGCGGTTTGGATGCAGTTTCCGTTTGGAATCCATGTTGGTAACAGCATCCAAAACAGCTGTGTGGACATAAATATGAAGACTCTCTGCATTTCATCGGTTATTAATCCTAAATCTGTACTCCTGTGCATGGAGTTACTAGGACCCGCTCTATACTAGTGACTTGTTCACAGGAATCCGGCATTCCGCCCCTGTGCTCACGTGTCTGCTCTCACATGATGGGCCTCTTCTGTTCTTCTTTCTGAGGCTTTTTAACCCTGTCAAGAACCTCCGTTTTCACAGGACGGTGACTGCACAATTTCCTGTCTCCTCACTAGGTTCCTTTTTCTTTGGATAGAGAAGTACTTGGTAATAGTTTCCAAAGCTTCCTATTTCATGTAACATTTACACACACTGCAGTATACCATGTTATGTGCCGTGCCCCATAGTTTGGCTCCCCCCGCTGCCCACTGTGTTTTAGGCGGGGTTCACATGTTTTTATATTTTTGCATGGTTTTTGATTATGCTTCAAGAAAGAATTTATTTGCAAATTATGGTGGAAAATAAGTATTTGGCCAATAACAAAAGTTCAGCTCAATACTTTGTGATATGTTCTTTGCTGGCAGTGACAGAGGTCAAACGTTTTCTGTAAGGCTATATTCACACGGCTTATTTTGGGGCACCCTTACCCCGCTATTTTGCAGTGTACTGCGCTATAATATGAGCGAAATGCGCCCCATAATTACGGTAATCAATAGCTCTCATAGAGAACCATGGATTACGCCTCCTCTCCCTGCTCGTGCAATATAATCGTATTGTACGCGCGGGGAGATAAGTGATATGTGACAAGTAATGTATGTCTATGGGGCCGCCGAACACCCGGCATAATTGCGGGGCGTACTGTACGCCCTGCAATTAGGCTATGTTCACACAGCTTAAGTCTTCACAAGGTTGGCATACACTGTTGCTGGTATATTGCCCCATTCCTCATGCAGATCTCCTCTAGAGCAGTGATGTTTTGAGACAACACTGACTTTCAACTCCCTCCAAAGGTTTTCTATGGCAGGCATCCTTAAACTGCGGCCCTCCAGCTGTCGGGAAACCAACCCCCATGATGCGTTTATATAATCTGTAACAGTGGGCATGATGGGAGTTCTAGTTTCCAAACAGCTGGAGGGCCGCAGTTTGAGGATGCCTGTTCTATGGGGTTGAGATCTGGAGACTGGCTAGGGCACTCCAGGACCTTGAAATGCTTCTTATGAAGTCACTCCTTCGTTGTCCTGGCAGTGTGCTTGGCATCATTGTCATGCTGAAAGACCCAGCCACATTTCATCAATACCCTTGCTGATGGAAGGAAGTTTGCACTCAAAATCTCACGATACATGGCCCCTTTCATTCTTTCATGTACACGGATCAGTCATCCTGGTCCCTATACAGAGAAACAATCCCAAAGCATGATGTTGCCACTCCCATGCTTCGCAGTAGGTATGGTGTTCTTTGGATGCAACCCACCATTCTCGCTCCTCCAAACACGATGAGCTGTGTTTCTACCAAACAGTTCTACTTTGGTTTCATCTGACCATATGACATTCTCCCAATACTCTTCTGGATCACCCAAATGCCTCTAGAAAAACTTTCAGACGGGCCCGGACATGTACTGGCTTAAGCAGGGGGACACGTCTGGTACTGCAGGATCTGAGTCCTGGTAGCCTTTATGTTGGTCCCAGCTCTCTGCTGTCATTCACTAGGTCCCACCGTGTGGTTCTGGGATTTTTGCTCACCGTTCTTGTGATCATTTTGACCCCACGGGGTAAGATCTTGTGTGGAGCCCCAGATTGAGGGAGATATCATGGTCTTTATGTTTTCCATTTTCTAATTATTGCTCCCACAGTTATTTCTTCCACACCAACTGCTTTGCCTATTGCAATTCAGGCTTCCCATGCCTGGTGCAGGCTAAAATTTTTTTCTGGTGTCCCCCGGGCAGCTCTTTGTCTTGACCATAGAAAGAGTTTGGAGTGTACTTTTTGGGTTGTGGGACAGGTTCTTTTATACTGATAACAATTTCAAACAGGAGCCTTACTACAGGGTAATTAGAGTGGAGAACAGAGGAGCCTTTTAAAAGAAAAAGTACAGGTCTGTGAGAGCCAGAAATCTTGCTTGTTTGTAGGTCACCAAATACTTATTTTCCTCCCCCATAATTTGCAAATAAAATTCTTTCCAAATCAGACACATGTGATTTTCTGGATTTGTTCTCTCATGTTGTCTCTCAAGTTGAGGCGACCTATGATGTCAATTCAGGCCTCTCACCTTAATTTGGGACAACTTCACAAGGTGGCTGACAAAACTTTTTTGCCACTGTAGACTGCTGCCAAGATAGAGGATATACTGCTCTAATTAATACTATATATACCTGCATTGAGACACTCCTAACAGATTTATAAAAACTTAAACTTTTTAATTAATAAAAAAAGGGGGGGTGCGCCCCTTAGATTTGGATAGCATATCCAAGTGATACACTATCAAGTGTATAGGTGTGGGTCCAAACCTCAGGACCACACCTATCAAAGTATTATGCATACCCAAGTGTACGCTATCAAATCTCCCGGTGGGAAAACCCCCTTTATGTAGAGAAAACGGAGAAACATTGCAACATTTAGCTCTAGTCCTGCATTTTAAAGAGGCCTTTGAAAAAAGAGCTCTAATAGTTTGTTTTTTTTAATTTCTATAGCGCTTATATTACAAATATTAAAATAATCCACATTTTAGCAAAGGAAACTGATTGCCCTACCCCCTAAAAAATTTCCCTGGCGTCCTTTCAGAGTTGGAGATTTCAGGGACATTAATAAAACCCCTTGTCTAAGACCTTGTTGCCCAACAGAACCAATCAGAGACCCCCTTCATTTTTCAGAGCATTATATGAAATGAAAGGGGTGCTCTGATTGGTTAAAATGGGCAACCAGACAGTCTTAGACCAAGACAGTTTTCATACATGTGGCCCTCAGCGCTATTGCCTACTTTGAGGCATACTCCGTCACTGCCTGGCAAGCTGGACGACTTAGGGTATGTTCACACAGCGTATTTACGGGGCATTCTTCAATGCGTAATTGCCCTGCGATGTGCCCAAAGTACTCTTTGCAGATATGGTAACCCGGCGTATTCAAAAGTAATAGGAGGCTGGGCTGTAAGGCCTTGTCCCCTCGGCACCGGTTTGCAAATAGTCTGAAAACTTTTATATGGGGCTCTATGGAAAACCACTGCATGGGTTTTCCGCCTGGTGGCTTTTCAAACCGCCGGCTGCCTGAAAAACATTGTGCTTATTTATTCTTCCGTCCGGTTTTCGGAGGGAATATGAACAAGTGAAGGGGGGAGGGCTTTTCTCCGCTAACTGCGGAGAAAAGCCGGCAGCCGTGTGCACAGCACAAAAAACGGACAAATACCTATCGGATAAACTGACCTGTATTTGTCCTGTGCCGTGTTATCGGGCTCTAATGCTGTTAAAATAATGAGGAAACAGTCGATCCTGCCCTGGAAAGATTAAACACAGGGTATCACAAGCAGCAATTAGCGGTGACTTGTGACTGGATGTGGTAATATCAGGGCATATAATGATCTCTTCTATCACATTCTGGAGATCAGCAGCCGGATCTGGAAACTTTATCCCCCCCCCCCCCCCCTCTCCCCCACAAAATATGGAATTACTGAAGAATATATCTAGGCATTGTCTGCATATACAGGTCACGGGTATTTGTAAGAGGCAACCCTCAGTCAGAAGTAATCAGTGGAGATCCACAAGCTGCAACTACTCCTGCTTAACTGAAGGGTCCATGGATGGAGTTGCCAGTCTCTAGGACCAGGTTCACCAGATTTTTTTTTTTTTATTTTTTTTTCTGCGTTTTACAGCTGAATCAAAAACTCAGGCAACAAAAGTTTTATCTAGTAAATGACCTTCTGCTCACATTTTGGCATTGTTTAGGAATACATAACAATGCTGGTCGGAGGGGGGAATAATACGGCACTGGGTTCTTCAAGGATTTAAAATAAAACCCTGTGTTGACTGTAAACCTCAGTATTTACTGTAAGCATGTGGTCAGTGCAGTGTGTATGGCAGCTGTGTGTCAGGTCCGAGCCGGAGCTGTGTGTATGGCAGCTGTGTGTATAGCAGCTGTGTGTCAGGTCAGAGCCGGTCTGCTGGAGTGTATAGTAAACGACTGAATGGCTTCAGACCGGGTCAAGCTAGGTTTTACCAGAATCCGTTGTCCCAAACCACCTCTTTGTATTCATTATACTATAGATCTGGAAAAGGAGCTTTCATTTGGTTACTCCATGTAACCTGACCTGTGTTTGATATTGGCAGCTGTAATTTGTTAGATGGATCTAATTTTAATAGAGCTACACTGTCAAGTCACAAGTCAGAGCAACCCCCTGTGTACAGCATGGACAGCAGCTAGATGGGTGACTCAATAAGACCCTGGTTGGTTGTTAAAGATATCTGGAGCCATGCTGACTGCATCCCACAGCTACTGGAGGGTGCATGCAGAAGGATCCATAGAGCGGACAACGATCAGGGTGGTTACACAGATGCTCAGTTGTATCATGGGCGTTGGGGCCCAAGGGTAGAACTTGCACATCTTGGTCAGGCACTTTCCACCAGCGTCGGAAGTTTCTGAACATGTCGCATTGTGTTGCTGGAAAATCCCATCTGCCGCAGGAAAGACAATCAACATGTATGGGTGTACGTGATCTGCGGGGATGGCTTTATACCCAAATCAGTTGAGTGCCTTATACATGGATGAGTGGGCCCAGAGAATTCCATGAAAACATTCCCTGGACAATAACTCTGCCACCACTAGCTTGTGTTATTCCAGCAATGGTTGCAGGGTGTTTGTTCCGTTTCTCACCTGCCATGCCAAGAAAGAAGAGAACGGGACTTGAGAGAAAGCAATCTTCAGCCAATCGGCAAAGGCCAGATTTGGGTACTGCCATGAAAATCGCCCCTTTGCACACACATCCTTTGTTGCTATCATGGGTAAAACGGCCTATCGCACACCTTTTACACCCACTAAGCTAGCTCACAGCATGACTTCCTTCATGAGATATGCGCTACTGAAGTTGATAGTAGGAAATGGATGTAATTCTACTGCTGTATAAAGCATTGGTGCGTCCTCAGTTAGAATATGCTGTTCAGTTCTGGGCCCCAGTTTATAGAAGAGATGTAATGGAGCTAGAGAGAGTACAAAGAAGAGCAACCAAACTTATAAGGGGAATGGAGCATCTTAGTTATGAGGAGAGGTTAGTAGAATTGAACTTATTTAGTCTTGCGAAAAGATGGCCTCGGGGGGAGATGATTAATTTATATAAATGGTCCCCACAAAAAGTATGGGAAAAAATTATTTCATGTAAAGCCCCCCTCAAAAGAGCATGGGACATTCCCATCTACTAGAGAAAAAAGGATTCAATCTCCAGAGGAGAAAAGCGTTCTTCACTGTAAGAATTGTAAATCTGTGGAATAGCCGCCTGAGGAGCTGGTCACAGCAGGAACAGTTGGGAGTTTCAAGAAGGGCTTAGATACCTACCTGGAACTAAAGAATATTGATGCGTACGTAGCCATGTAAAATTCTGGATTCTGGCTGGTGGCAGATCTGGGGTCAGAGATGGAGTCTCCCTTGGAGCAGATTGGTTCTTGCCTTGTGGGTTTCAGGGCATTAACCAGTGGGGAGGCTGGGCTTAAAGTCCTTGTCTCCCTCCCTCACCCACATTTTCCCCTTTCCCCACCCTTGGTTGAACTTGATGGACACGTGTCTTTTTTTTCCCACTGTACTAGCTAAGAAATGGTCATAATAATGGAACTGAATCTGTAGTTGTTCTAATCTTGGCAGCCAGCAGATGGACTTATGTTTTATTTTATTTGAAGACGACCCCTTTTTCATATGTTGTCTGTTGACAGTCAAGGATCCAGCTTCTGAAACCTATTGTGGCCAGTTGTTATCACCAGGGGATGTGGTGGTTAGCCAAATGTTCACCTGCAGCATCTATAGCATTACATTGTAGCCATTCAGGGCACATAGAAAGTGATTGAGGCTATTTTCACACCGCGTTAGCCAGGAAGCTATATGGCTATTTGATAAGTGGCACTTGATGGCTCTGAGTAAAAGTATCCACTGGACACTTGTCTGCGAATCCTCCTGGCATATACTTTTGATGGATACTGCAAGATGCTTCTGTGAGATATCCCCATTGAATGTGCTGTGATGACCAAGCAGATGAGTACTACTAAAATACTGCCAGAGAATTAAAAAAAAATTGTTTTGTATTTTTAGTTGCAGCTGCCGATTTTAGCATCCTGAAGTCCCCCCAAAACCAGATCTTCAAAGCGGGAAACTGGCCGGTTCCAGGAGAGCGGATTCCGGATGTGATTTCCTTGTCTATGGGCTTTTCTGTAGAAGAGGTGGGTCTGTACAGCGGTATCGGCACTGGGCCGAATTTCTCATAACGGCATTAGTTGCCCATAGCAACCTTTCTGGACTTAGTTACACTTTTGTTTTCAACCCATTAATGGCCATGGATGTATGGCTAAGTCCTATTGACGGTAAGAAGCGATGGAGCAGGCTCACTTTCTAATTCCGCTCTATATGCGGCAGGTGTCGGCTGATTATTACAACTGACAACCACCGTAAACAGCAGAGACCAGAGCTGCGGCAGCATGTAAATGAATGAGATACAGACATGTCGGTTCCTCCCCCCCAATCAGCCTCCCTGTGACAAAATTGCAGGGAGACGACTGCTTGCCATGGCAGCTGGAAGCCTAATGAAGGCTTCCATAGCCACCGTGTTAACGGTTCTGTTAGTTCTTGCCTTAGGAAAAGTTAGAGGCAGTTCACATGACATAGTGCAAATACGGACGCAGGGGGATGTCTTTTCTCTGCGGTTTGCGGAGAAAAGTCCTCCCTCTTTACATTAACATGTTAATTTTCTGTCCAGGCGGAAGAATGAATATGTTCAATGTTTTTCGGACCGCCGGCAGTCTGAAAAATCGCTGGGCGGAAAATTCGTGCCGTGGGGACCGCCGCACAGACTTTCCATAGCGGTCCATTTTAAAAGTTGACAGACTGTTTTCAAAACTGAAAACAGTCTGTAAAACCGGGTGAAAACCCGTGCAGTGGGGACAAGCTCTTAAAGTCTCATTTATTACCGTATAACCTCATTTATCTCCTATGCTGAACACTGTACAGGAAAAAAAAAATTCCAACCGCCAAAATTGTAGTTTTTTTTTTTTGGGTCACTTCACGTCCAAAATAAAATTAGAATAACAAGTGATCAAAAAGTTGCATGTTTCCCAAAACAGAACAAATAAAAACTACACTCTAGTCTGCAGAAAATGAGTTCAGACACTAAATATTTTACATATGTTATTGTGTTGCGTTTTAGGGATCCATACAAAGAAGTGACATGTCACTTCTGGATCCGTTTTACACAATAGAAACAATTTTTATGTCAATAGAAATAATAGGGATACGTTTTTGCTGTCCAGAAAATCTATTCAAATACGTACTACATTTTGTGGTACGTATTTGGATATGTTTTACTTATTTTGAAAACGTGTTCAACACACCGTGTGCACATACCCGAACATGTCTTTGTAGATGGGGAAATAAGTTATGGCAGGGAGGGGAAAAAAAAATGAAGAGCCAAAAAATTACCGCCTGTCATGAAGGGATTACACTGTTCTCGAAAAACAAAAGCTGGTCTGTTGCTAAGGGCAATAGAGACAGTTTTACTGTTGTGTTTGATAAAATAGACCTCTATTCTGTTTACATCTGGCTGACGTTTTTTTTTTTTTTTTTTTTTTTTCCTTAACCATTTTGGTTCTAAAGAAGCGAACACCTAAAAACATATAAAAGAATAGCCTGGTTAACACCTAAATACCAAGTGGTAATTATGTTGTTGCTTTTGTCATGTTCATAAGGGTATGTTCACACGGCGTGTTGGGTCCATGTGAACATGAGCTTTTAGCTGTGTGTTTGGATCTGTCACTACGTGGAAATCCCTAAAGAAGCACCTATGCTATCTATCATACATGAAAAAACTTTGAGACTCTCGGTTCACAAACATCAGGTTTGCATACGTTTTTTCAGAAATGTTTTTGTGTGCAGAAACATACGTTATACTTGGTGTACATTGATTTTAACCTATATGGGAAGGAAGGGGTGCTTCCATTTTGGGTTTCTGTCCCCGCCCACTCTCACAGGCTGTCATAAGAAGGGCAGCTTGCAGGTTGGGTGTTTTTTATTTTTTCTCTCTGAATAATGGAGGTCGGTTGACCCAGTGAGAGGCCTGATTGGCTCGATTGAGAGGTATAGATAGCATAGGACTGCCCGATTTTTGAGATCACGTTGAAAGTCGTGGGCAGCTTAAACATCTTTTGATCAAAATATGTGAACTGAGAGTCTCAAAGTTTTTGGATCTGTCAGGCCCCAAACGGACCTAAATACGTAGCTAATAAATAGCAATGTGATTTACATTGCTTTTTATTAGAAACACATAATCGCTGATGCGTCTCACTGCGTCTTTCGGATCCATCCCAAGAACTGACATGTCAATTCTTGGTCCGAAAGACGCAGCAGGAGCCCTATTTAAAACTACACGGTGCGATCCTGCTGCATCCAACACGGATCCAAACATGCAGCTGTGTGTTGCATCTGCTTCGAATCCGATTGATGCAGCATTTTGGGATGCGATTTTTTTTTTGGATCCAACACGGGTCTGGAAACCTATCCCAAAACACCTTGTGAACATACCCTAATGGTTTAATTTATCTTGCTTTTCAGAGTTATTTTGTTTCTCTTTCTCTCTACCAAAGACAACGTGTATGTAAAATTAACTTTTTTAAATTGTGTCTTTCGGGGACTTTGTCTTGGCCGGGTTGGAGTTGGCAAAAAATTTCGGGAAACCAAAAAAAAGGGGGGGGTCCCCACTTTCCCGGGTTTTAACTTTAAACGGGCGTGGACAAGCTTCCTTTATCAGACAATGAGATTACTTACCCAGTAGAAAACGTACGTGTTTAATTCTGATAATGATGCCTAATTCCATTTGGTTTCTAAGATGTCCTCAAATGCTGAATACTGAGGACCCAAAAAATTCCCTGTCGGGGGGTTCATCCTTTGCCTAGAACATGTTTTCCAGCTCCCCCTACCCTCCCTAAGAGGGACACCAAGTTTTTAAATTCTTTTTTTTAAACTAAAATGCAAAACCCTTTTTCTATAAAAAAGGGGGACTAGTTTTACGGGGGAAACCCTTCAAAAAAAAAATGGGCTCATTTTTTAGGGGGGAAAGGAACTTTTATTCCCTTTGTTTGGTGGTTTAGAAACGAATATAAAAAAAAATAAACCCTTTTCTAAAAAGGGAAAATAATATTGACAGTTTTTCTGTAAATGTTTTAAAAGGACCCCCAATTCCAAGGGGTTGCTATGAAAATTAGGTGGCCAAAACAAAAATACGAAAACCCCCCGTTTGGGTCAAAAAACCCTTTTAAAAAGAAAGCCCAAACAAATATAATGGTACAAATTTTTACTTTTTAATGTATAAAATTCGGGAAACAAAAACAAAAAAACGGCTGACTAAAAAGGTGTTAAACTTATCATAGTGGCTCATCCTGTTTGATAAACTGGCAATATTTAAAAGTGAAATTTTTTTTTTAAAATAAAACTATTAGGGGGAGTTTCAAGGGCCGTTTTTTCCGTGGGGCGCTTGGATTTTTTTGGAGAAAGGAACTTGACCATGAAAAACAAACAACAACGTATCCCGTCACTGTTTTTTAAAAAATTAAAAGTCCTACAAAACGTTTTGTATTACCTTTTAAAACATTTGTTTGTGTGCTTAAAAAAAATTTTATTTTTAAAAAGGGGGGGAAGTTCATGCCCGAGATTTTAAACCTATTTTTGGGGCCCTTTTTTTCATTCTTGATTTTTGAAAAGAGGGCGGGTTTTTTTTTCCCCCTTTTTAAACCTCTCCCCCCTCCCCCCCTTCCCCAAGGTGACCCCTTCCCCTTTTGGGGTTTCCCCTGCCCCCCTTTTTCCCGGGGGGGTTTTCCCCCATTTAAATTCCCATTTTGCCCTTTTTAAAGCAACGGGGGGGCCCGGGAGCTTTCCAAATGATCAAGAAAAAAATTTGAAAAAAAAAATTTTTTTAAAAGAAAAGGGGGGGCCGAACCGGGAAAGTTCCCCTTTTCTAAACCAATTGCCTTGCTTTCCTTCCCCAGGGGGATTTTATTTTTGAAAACCACGGGTTAAGAGGGGGATGAAACCCTTTTTGCGCCCCCGGCATTTTTAAACCTTTTTTTTTGGGGGTCATAAAAAAACATTTTTTACGTAAAAGCAAATTAAAAACTTAACAACACCTGCCTGTTACTCTCCCCCTCCCCACATGTGTAAGGGGGTAATAAATCATTTTGGGAGAGACATTAGCAGCCACGCTTCAGCAGTTAATCTGGAGGGGAGGAGGGGAGTGACAGGCAGCCACTGAATGCTGTAAAATCACGCTCTGTGCGTTCTTTTCGAGGGCAAAGACAGGGCGGAGAAGTAGGGAGTGCGCCCTTGGGGTTTAACGAGGCCGGGGTCCCGCCCCGACCTGAAAAGAAAAAAAAAAAAGGGGCCGGCAGCCTATAAAAAAAGAAAAAAGCAGGTCCCGGGGACCCTAGGGACCTGAGCAGGTCAGGCCCCTACAAGAAGAGATATCGGAAAAAAATTTGGGCAATGGTAATTTTATTTTACATTGGAAAAATTGATTTTTTTTTTTAAAAATCTTTTTGCTGAAAACCAATCTTTTTTAGTTTAGAAAAACCCCTTTTAAAGCACCCTTTACTTTCCCGTAAAACCCTAGTCCCGTGCCCCGATGTACAGGGAAATTCTGCGGGCACAGATAGTTCAAATTTTAAAGAATTGAAAATGTCCCAAATTTTGAGGGCCCTTTTAACCCCATCAGACACCCATTTAAAACTATAGGGTTTATTTTGCTGTATAGCAAAAACATTTCCCAAAAGCACCACTCTTGGGTACCTTTTAAAGTGTTGCTTTGCTTTTTTAAAACCGTTTTTCTGACAGCGTTTAACATACCCCCAAGGCTGCATTCCCCGCCAAAGGGGCAAAAAAGCGGCCCTTTTTTCCCGGGCCCGGGATTTTTCCCTGTTTTGCGGCCGCCCCACGGCCGCTGGGGGGGGGACAGTTTTCTCCCCCCGGGTGGGGCGGAGAACGGCCCCCCCATTTAGGTGTTTATTAAATTCCCTCCCGGAAAACCGGGCGGGAAAAAAGGACATGCTAATTTTTTTTTAAATGGACCGCAGGGGGGGGGCAAAACCTCATGCAAAGGGTTTTTTATAGGGAAAAATTTGTGCTTTTTTTAGGTTTTTCAGGGCGGTCTGAAAAACCGCAAATCGGTTTAAAAAAACCCCCGGGCCCAAAAACCCCCTGCAGTGGGGGCTTTTCCCAAAACCCCCAAAGGTCAATAGCGATGGGCACTTAGGAAACCCTGACAGATGGAGGGAGCTCCCTCAGTCCTCTATCGGAACCCCTGCAACAAGATCAGGGGGTTCTGGTGGTTTTCATGGCAACCAGGGGTCAGACAATGACTTCCGGGTTGTCTTACCTAGTTCTATTAGGCCCTTCCTGGGGTCGGAGCTTGACAGGATGACTGACAATTGGCATTATACATTGCAGCATAGACATGCTGCATTGCATTATACCTGTTATACCAGCGATCTAATTATAAGTGGTGGGGGTGAGGGGAATACGTAGAAGTATAAAAAAAAAAAAAAAAATCCATTAAAACACACACTGCCCTTTACCCACTGCAAATACCAATCAACCCATATAAGATAAAAAATAAAGTACATTTGGTATTTGCATGTGTGTAACAACCTATTCTATAAATCTGTCATGTTTTACCTGTACAGTGAACGCTGTAATAATAATCAAAAAAACAATAACAGAACTTCAATTTTTGTTTACTCTGCTGCATATAATTTGTCCCACAAATAAAGGGGTTATGGCTATCAGAAGATAGTGATACATAAATATTCTTTTATACAGTAAATCCATGTTTGATTTTTTTCCAACTGCTGCAACATTAAGATATAAATTGGATATCACTATAAAAAAAGACACTAGCAGGACTGCAATATTTTAGTCATTCTGCCTCCCAAAAATGGATTCAATGGCAATCAAGAAGTCATTTGTCCCCCAAAAATGATACCAATAAAAACCGTCAACTGAACCTGGAAAAGACCAGCCCTACGCAGCTCTGTACACAGAAAAATAAAAAACTTGTTTTCTCTTCTAAATAAAAATGTTTTTACTGTGTAAAAGCAGTAAATCATGAAAAAAAATACTAATTGGGTATCGCTGTAATCGTATCGACCTGCTAAGTAAAGCTAGCAGGTCATTTTATACCACATGGTGACCACTGTACAAAATAAAAAAACACAACCAAAATTGCTGTATTTTGTTCTTTCTGCCTCCCAAAAACCTTGACAAAAAAGTGATCCGTGTCATATGAGCCCCCTAATGATACCAATAAAAAAAAGTCAACTCATCCCGCAAAAAAACAAGCCCCTAATCGGCTCCATATACAGAAAAATAAAAAAAGTTATGGCTGTCAGACTATGACCACATAAAAAAGCTATTTTTTACAAACCCATTTGTATTGATTAAAAGTATTATAACATAAAAACTATAAAAAATTTGTATCATTGCAATTGTACCGACCCGCATAATAAATTTATCCTGGGGCGACTTCTGGAAGGTTTCACCTGTTATGGTACTTTGGGAGCTTTGTAAATGCGACATGACACCCACCAAAATCTGCGTCCCATAAGCCAAATAGTGCTCCCTCCTTTGTACGCCCTGCCAAGTGCCCAAACGACAGTTTACACCCATATATGGGGTGAAATTGTGAAATTTGTGCATAAGGGGTGTAGTTTCCCAAATTGGGTCTTTTAAGGGGTGTTAAGTTTTAATACCTTTTTAGAATGTCCGTAAACCTGTAATGGTGCCTAAAATAGAGCCTAATGACTTGTGGTCAAATAGTGGACTAGGGTCACATATGGGATATCTTTAAAAACGGCAGAATTGGGGGACTCAATATTGATTTGCATTTTGCTGTTAACATTTACTTTGTTCCAGTAAATAATGGATACAAATTGAAAATCTTGAAATTCCACCTATTCTTTGCTTTCATTTCTGTGAAACACCTGAAGGGTTAACACACTTTCTAAGTGTTCTTCTGAATACCTTGAGGGATGTAGTTTCCATTGATGGAGTCATTTATTGCGGTCTGATCCTTCCCAAAAAAAAAAAAAAAATCCACGAGAATAAAGGACTTAAAAATGATCTGAGTAAATGTTTGTGGTTTTGGATTAAAGTGCCCTTTTTAATAAAACTGCTGCAGTCACATGTACCATAATTGTTTTCTCACAGGCTGTTCCCTACAGTGTTGACAGTGTGGTGAACTCCATCCATTCGCTGTTCTCTGAAGAGATGCCACTAGTTCTGCAGCTTGCCCCCTCGAAGAAGTAAGTGTAAAAATTTGAGACTGTTTGGTCTCATTCTCGCAACACAAGGTGCTTATAAGGGTGCGTTCACATGGCAAAGTACAAAAACAGCTCAGATATGACCTCAGCAGAACCATTCATTACAACCGGTTTTTAGACAGGTTTTGACAAAACTGTTCGGTTTTCCGGCAATTTTGATTTTTGAACTGTTTTTGTCACTGATTTTGCTCAGGTTTTCCCAGCGGTTTTTGGACTGTTTTTCAAGCAGAAAAGTGTACTGAGTGCAAAAGTATTCCTGATTGGTGCAAAAAACCATTTGATTTTTTTTTTTTTTTTTTTTTTTTTTTTAAATCTCCACAATTTAACAATGATGCACTAAGGCCAACTTTTTCACTTTAATCACATGTGCATGTTATCAGCATAAAAATGTGGTTAGTTTAGGGTATAAAGAGGATTTATAGACTCGTTCACACTGAAGTGCTTTGCAGGACCGTCCTGTTTTAGTGCAATAGTAACTGAGAAACAACACCCATTATAGGTTTTTGCAAAAACCTTAAACCACTCACTCAATTTCTGAGCAGTTTTCTTTGACTCCAATGTTAATTTTCAGTCTGGAAACCAGGCAAAAGAATGAAATGTTCTATATTTTTCGGACCTATGGCGGCTTGAAAAAACGCCCGGCGGAGAAACAGTTCAGTGGGGACTGCTAAACTGTTTTTCTATTTAAATCTATGGGGGAGCGTTGCTTATAGGTTTTCAGGTGGTTTCTAAAACCGCAAACCGTCTGAAAAACCGATCCAAAACCCTTACCGTGGGGACATGCCCTAATAGACGGATCACAGAATCCATATCGGTATAAGGCCCTGTAAACATCATGTTAATGCTCTCTGCAAAGCATAACTGCTCCATTTAAAAAAAGAGGTTTTCAAAAATATTCCCCGCCCTTTTTGTTCACTTTAATAGGCCAAAAGAGGAGATGTTCATCTACCCTTTTTTAACTTTAGTTATAATACTCAGGCTGGAAGGAGAAAAAGAAATTCTCCTATTCGGTCCAGTGAGGTGTCCAGTCCTCTTTGTTAGTCTTTTTGGATGAGGAAGAATGGAACATCATCACTGTCCTAAGTCCCTGTATAAATACCCACCCTTTACCATTTTGCAAATAGAAAAAAATTTTACAACACCGTAGAAGGGGGGAAAAAAAATCCAAACGCCAACATTGCGGTTATTTCATGTCCCCTAAAAATTTTAATAAGTGATCAAAAAGTTTCATGTATCCCAAAATAATACCAGTAAAAAGTACACTTCAGCCTGCATAAATGCACCCTCACTTAGGGCCATAAGTGGAAGAATAAATAAATTATTGGTTACAATAAATGGCACAGCAGCTTAAACTTAAGAAATAGAGAATGCTTGTATTTTTTAAAAGTGCTAGAACATAATGAAAAGCCTACCTATTTGGTATCACCGTAATTGTACCGACCTGCAGAATACAGGTAACGCATATTTATACTGAAAAGTGAATGCTTTAAAAACAAAACCCCTGCAAACGTGACACAGATATGGGTTTTTATTTTTTTTTCCTTTGACAATTCACTCCACTTTGAACAGTAAGGGCATGTCCCCACTGTACGGGTTTTCGGACGGTTTTTCATCCGGTTTGCAGTTTTGCAGACCGGCCGAAAATGAGCACAATTGTGCTCTATGGAAAGCCCGTGCACCAGTCCCACTGCACGGGTTTTCCGCCCGGCGTTTTTTTTTCTGCCCGCGGAGCGCTCAAGCAACATTGAGCATGTTCATTCTTCCGTCCGGTTTCCTGGCGGAATATGAACACCTCAATGGGAGGGGGCTCATCGCGGAGAAAAACCGCCCACCCCCACCCCCGCGGCCGTGGGAATGGCCGCAAAACCGGACAAATACTAGTCGGGTAAACCGACCGGTATTTGTCCACTGTCGTGTGAGTGCACCCTAAGGGCTTGTTCACATGACGTTTTCACTCCGTGTTAACTACGCTTATAAGATCCGTCTCTGGGATCGAAAGGACGGACCCAGAGACGGATCTAAAAAGCGTAGTTAACACGGCGTTAAAACGCCGTGTGAACAAGCCCTAATGTTTCGTGAGCTTCCTACGTTTAGAAATAAATGAGAAATAGGCTAACAGGAAATGGAGTCATGAATATAGATCGGCTTCTGTTTTCAAATAACACTGCTATAATTTTAGTGCACCCTACAGTATATTTCCTATTTAGTTATTTTGCTGCGTTTTATTGTCCACTAAGCATTCGCGGTTTGCACTGGGAGCTGCTGGTTTGGGTGTGAGCTGTGTCTACACAAACACCTTTATCGCACTGGACAACGTTGGCACTGTAAACATGTACACATGATATACTGTTACCACATCATTCACATACCTAACCCCTATTCCTTTATTTTGAGCAACCGATAGCTGATTGTATGTTCTATACATCAAATTTTTCCCCCCATGTGGGAAATCCATTATGTGTATAGCTGTGCATTGAAGAAATTATGTATTGCTGGTGAAGCCACTCACACTAAATACATTTAACAATGGCAGAGGTGTTTGTATTAATCTAAAAATCTGTTTCCTTCCAGAGAGTGTACATGGTTGGAAAGGCCAATATTGTGTTTGAAGACCTTGCAGTCACTTTACGACAACTCAGAAGTCGCTTAGAGCAGGATAACTCCATTCTTGCCTCTTTGTCTTTAGGATCTTTGTACAAAAATGATGAAGTAAGTTTCACTCCGCGCATAAATGTGTGCATTTTAGGGCTTGTTCACACAGAGTTTTTACTCCGTCTTACAAGTGCTTTGTAGATCCATCTTGGAGACCGACAGAGCGGACCCCCAAGACGGATCTAAGAATTAGCAATGACTTTCACTGCTCGCTATTAGGAAGATGCAGCGGCGTTCACATGAGAGATTGCCGCTGCGTATTTTCAAACACACAGCGGCGATCTCTCATGTGAATGCCGCTGCGTCTTCCTAATAGCGAGCAGTGATAATCTCACTGCTAATTGTTAGATTCGTCTTGGGGATCCGCTCTGTCGGTCTCCAAGACGGATCTACAAAGCATTTGTAAGACAGAGTGAAAAACTCCGTGTGAACAAGCCCTTACTTTTGTTGAGGAAGAGTTTGTCTGGCTGTGTAACTCTGGTGGGGACTGCAAGAAAAAAAAATGCAGTATCAGTTCAGATTAATACGCATAGAATGGCCAAGGACACTGGGGCAGATTTATCAAATTTATCAGAATTCTGGCTCAATTTGTGCCAAAAACAAGCTTTTCGCCACATTTAATGTGTTTTAGACCGTTTCAGACACTTCTGCGCCTCGTCCGACAAAGGCTTTGTAAAAAGTGGGCGTGGCTCAGCGTATTTCTGGCGTAAAAGTAAGCGAACTTAAAGATGGCACAAAATTAGACTAGACAGTTCTAAAATGTGACAGATTTATCAACACTATGATAAATGTGGCGCATTAGAAGACTGTCTAGTCTACCTTTACACGGTCTAAAAGTAAGACACTATTGATAAATCTGCCCCACTGTGTGTATTGCTTGAAGCTCTATGTTTCTGCAGTTGGGGAGAGTTCTGATTAACAACCTGTCGGTCAAGATGAAGGAAGATTTTTTTACTCCCTGTTTCTGATTGCAGTACCAACTAAGCATTTAGAAACAAGATTATATAGATTAAATGTTATATAAACACTTGGACAGCAAGAATGTTCTGCAGACTTAACTTGTCTACATCTCTAAGCTGTTCACATGTTTTTGATACATGTTTTATGAACAAAAATGCATCAAAAAATGCCCCTACAGAGTCCCATTGTTTTGAATGGAATTACATGCTATATTGTGTACTGCAGCATGTATTTTTACCAATGTGGATTCCAAATGCACGCTGTGTAAAAGAAATGCTATTCACGGTGTCAAGAAAGTCTATTTTCTGCCATGTATTACATGGCATATTTTTGTGAAGAAAAAAAATAAAAAATTCAGTGGGTACGGAAAGTATTCAGACCCCTTTAAATTTTTCACTCGTATTTCATTGCAGCCATTTGGTAAGATCAAAAAAGTTTCTTTTTTTTTTTTTGCTCATTAATGTACACTCTGCACCCCATCTTGAAAGTAAAAAAACATACATGTAGATAGTTTTGCAAATTTATTAAATAAGAAAAACTGAAATATCATATGGTCATAAAAATTCAGACCCTTTGCTGTGATGCTCATATTTAACTTGCATGCCGTCCATTTCCTTCTGATCCTCCTTGAGATGCTTCTACTCCTTCATTGGAGTCCAGCTGTGTTTAATTCAACTGATTGGACTTGATTAGGAAAGGCACACACCTGTCTATATAAGAGCTCACAGTGCGCATCAGAGCACATGAGAATCATGGCAATCATGGCAAGGCACAGATCTGGCCAAGGTTACAAAAGAATATCTGCAGCACTCACGGTTCCTAAGAGCACAATGGCCTCCATAATTCTTAAATGGAAGAAGTTTGGGACGACCACAACTCTTCCTCAACCTGGCCGTCTAGCCAAACTAAGCAATCGTGGGAGAAGAGCCTCAAGATCACTGTGGCTGAGCTCCAGAGATGCAGTAGGGAGATGGGAGAAAGTTCCACAAAGTCAACTATCACTGCAGCCCTCCACCAGTCGGGGCTTTATGCCAGTGTGCGCCAAGGGAAGCCTCTCCTCAGTGCAAGACATATGAAAGCCGCATACAGTTTACAAAAAACCACAGACTATGAGAAATAAGATTCTCTGCTCTGATGAGATGAGGATTGAACTTTTTGGTGTTAATTCTAAGCGGTATGTGTGGAGCAAACCAGGCACTGCTCATCACCTGCCCAATACAATCCCAACAGTGAAACCTAGTGGTGGCAGCATCATGCTATGGGGGTGTTTTTCAGCTTCACGGACAGGATGACTGGTTGCAATTGAAGGAAAGATGAATGCAGCCAAGTACAGAGATATCCTGGATGCAAACCTCTTCCAGACACTCTGGACCTCAGACTGGGCCGAAGGTTCATCTTCCAACAAGACAATGACCCTAAGCACACAGCTAAAATTACAAAGCAGTGGCTTCAGAACTATGACTTTTCTTGACTGGTCCAGCCAGAGCCCTGACCTAAAACCAATTGAGCATCTCTGGAGAGACTTGAAAATGGCTGTCACCAATGTTCACCATCCAACCTGAGGAACTGGAGAGGATTTGCAAGAAAGAATGGCAGAGATCCCAAATCCAGGTGTGAAAAATTTGTTGAAATCATTCCCAAGAAGACTCATGGCTGTACTAGCTCAAAAGGATGCTTCTCAATACTGAGAAAAGGGTCTGAATACTCGAGACCATGTGATACTTACATTTTTCTTGTTTAATAAATGTGGAAAAATATCTACATTTCTGTTTTTTCTTTCAAGATGGGGTGCAGAGTGTACATCAGTGAGCAAAAAATAATTTTTTCACTCTCATTGCAGTCATTTGGTAAGATCCAAAAAGTTCAAAGTGTCTGAATACTTTCCGTACCCACTGTATGTGTGTGTATGAATAGGTGTGTGTATATATATATATGTATGTATATATATGTATATATATGTATATATATATATATATACACACCTTTCCCCTCCATTCCAGTGCTGTGACATCCTCACACTCCACTGGTCTTCTGTTTACTTCTTTCAAATGGGCAGGAGCTAAGGGGGCATTCCGTTTGCTGTTAATTAAGCCTTTTAACCATTAGATGCCATAATGACACTAACTGTGGCATCTAAGACGGTAAAACTACAGGGCCGCAGTACTTTGCGGGGACCCCTACAAGCCCACTACAACACCATTGCGGGGGACCAATCGGTTGCTTAATGGAGGTCTCTGCCTGCCATGAACTTCTATTATTAATAGGATATGAATGAAGAGCCTGTGTACATTAATACTGTAGTAAAAGTAAAAACTTTTAAAGCGTAAAATATTGAAAGTTCAACCTCCCCTTCCCTCCTTGCTATCCAAATTTAAAAAAATTATATTGCTGTATCTATAAAAATCCAATCTATTTAAGTATAACAATATTTATCCCACACGGTAGATGCTGTTAAGTAAACGGGGAAAAAAGGCCAGAATTCTGATTTTCCCCTCTTCCTTTTTGGTTAATCACTCCGCCTCCCAGAAAAAATGGAATAAAAAAAGTTACACAATCAAAATGGATACCGGAGGAAAAATAAGTTATTGGTTTCAGAAAATGGTGATGGTTTTTTTTTTTTTTTTAAGTAAAAATGAAAGACGCTTATATAAATTTGGAATCTGGTTCATACCAACCTACAGAATACAGATATTCTGATATTGATACTGAACAGTGAGCTCTATAAAAAAAAAAAAAAAGAATCCCCACAAAAATGGTGCAATTGAATTATTTTTCACGTTCCACTTCACAAAGAACCTTTTTGGAATTCCCAGTACGGTCAATGGTAAAATAAAAATAACTGTATCCTTAAAGGGTTAAATGTAGCAGCTAAAGAGTGAGGTGGACAACCCGTTTCAAATACTACTTGCCAGTTCTGATGTAAAATAAAGGGGTGGTAAGTCTTTGCATACATTTGTTTCTAATATGTTTACATACCAATTTTTTTTTTTTTTTTTTTTTTAAAGATTGATAGACTGTTCCTCTCTGAAATGCAAAGTCTTCAAGACATCCCAAAATTGGTAAGTGTCCTCTAAACTGATATTTTGCAATCAAACTAAACAAAAAATTAAAAGAAGAAAAAAAAGCTAAAAATCTGTCTAGTCTGTATCTGTGCTTTCTATAAAATATCAGAGAGGGAAATATTTTAACTTTTCTTAGATCTTGTATGCTTTGAATCTAGAGCTTTTTAAATGGGGGTTTTAACAGGGCACAACGCTACAGAGCTCTAAAGAATTAAAGCTTGCCAGTATGAAACCTAAATAAACTCCTTTGATACTAATGGGACGCAGCAGGGAGTGATTTCCCCAGCCTGTTAGAGCAGAGATGTAACTAGGGGAGCTTTATGTACAAAAGCAGGAGATGGGAACCGTTCTAGCTGTAAAAAGAAACCGAATCAAAACAGCGGTGTATTTGGTAATTATCTTTATTTACCTTTGCCTACATGTTTAAAGCTAATCAAGGAAATGGCAATACCCCTTTAATGGATAGGACCAACTTGGTCAAAACCTACACAAAATAATCTGAGAACTATCTTTGTGTTTTTATTGTATATTGCTGTAAGAATAACTTTTTTGCTCTTTAAAACAGCTTTCTCGCCATAAGCATCTTGCAAAAGATAATGTTCCAGATATCTATGCCCTGGAATTTACTGGTCTGGAAGAGATCAAGAAACGGTATGGAGAGGACTCTCTGAAGTTTAAAGATGCCACCAGAATTCTTTCGGAATGTCTACAGAAAGTAAGTAGACTATTTCTCCATCTTTGCATGCTGGATTTTAGAGACTTGGCAAAATAAAAGGTCCTTTATGTTAAGGATAAATGTAGACATAAAGGATTTGTTGGAAAACCTCAATCTAATTTGCATGTAAAAGCATTTTGTTGCAGCCTTTTCTCCTTATTTTTTTCCCTTTTTGTTTTCTCATGAAAAATGAGAACTTGGTGTGCCGCATATGTATCCATTGGTTCTAATGATGACTTTCAGTATTTAAAGGGAACCTCTGTAACACAGGTTATGCCATCCTTGCTAAGGACATCACAAGCTAGTGACAGACATGCTGTTTCTTACTCTGTTAGATGCAGGAATTTCCGAGCATTTAATGCTCCTATCTGGTAGTTTGCAGCCTGTTCTGCCAGAGATGAGTCCAGTGTATTCATAAGCAGCAGGCATTAGCCCCACCCACTCACAACTGATTCTTTTACTTTGAATAGGAAGAAACTTGTGACTAACCTGTGGGTGGTTGGAGTTAGAAATCAGTGGGCGAGGCGAACATCGCTTCATGAATAAGCTGGACTGGCAAAACAGGCTGCAGACGATCAGATTTGAGCATTAAATGCTCGGAAACTGCTGCATCTTACAGAATAAGGGCACAGCGCTGGAAACAGCATGTCTGTCACTAACTTGTGCTGCCCTCAACAAGGGGGGCATAAACTGTGACAGATTCCCATTAAAGGGTTAGTCTCTCCACAACAATTGGCATTAAACATGTAGGCAAACATATTCTGATTTTGCTGCCTCTCACCGGTAGAGCAGTTCTTATCTCTTTCTTGTTAGCACAAACCTTTCTAGTTTACTGACCCATCTGTCTACACTCATTGCTCCACTCCAGCTGCCATGGTTTTGATTGGGATGTTGTCACCACCTTCTGTGTCTTATCAGCAGCATTGGCGCTTGTTTCTTGCTGACAAACTTTAACCCTTCAGAGCTTTTTAGCCTTCTGCCTTAGGTTATGTTCACACGATGTACTGTGGTGCGTACAGTACGTGTCGCATAATTTTTTGTCTTTGGGAGCTCCGTTTAAAATTGTACTCTCGCGGCGCTATTCCCCGAAATTTAATTGAATTATTTACTCCGGGGGTACAATGGGATGTTTGTCGAGGGGAAAAGGGGGCAATCCATGTTTTTGAAAACTATGGATTCCCCGGAATTCGGCACCATCTCGCCTGTATTAGAGCACAAATCCCCGCCAAAATTTACGGGTGAACGGAAGGGGAAGCCCTTGGCGAAAAAGAGCAGTTCGTGCCAGCATGTTTTAAAAAACCTATTTTGTTGTGAACATATAAAAGGGACACTGACAGAGTAATTTCCAAAATACGACATTAAACTTATTTGTGTTGTAATTTTGCAGATGACAGCCAGTATTTAGGGGGAAATGCAATTGGGAATTTTTCCCCGGTAAAAACATTGAGACTCCCAAAAAAGGAAAGCCGTTCTATCTGGAAGCTCAACTCTGTAATTTTGAAAAAATTTAAAATTTAATTTTTTTAAATTTATATATATATAAAAATATATTTTTTTTTAATTTATTTATTTATTTTTTTTTTTTTTTTTTTTTTTTTTTGTTTCGAGCCAGACGGGCCCATACTCATACCTTGGCCCAGGCTGGGTAAAGCATGTCTTGGTATATAGAACGGGGGAGAAAAGCCACTGCAATTTAGGTATTTGTAGGTTTCCACTTCATTAACAAAGCATATTTTCTTTTTCTTAGGCGACTAGCACAAATCCATACAACCTGGCCTATGAATATAATTTTGACTATGCTGTCATCTTCAACATCATGTTATGGATTATGATTGGTCTGGCTCTTGCTGTTATTGCTATCTCATACAACCTATGGAACATGGACCCTGGCAGACAGTATCCTCTACGAAGACAACCAGAAAAAGGGATGGACTATTGATGTTTGGGGCAAAACTATAAAAACAAATGTTTTCTTCAATCGTTTTAGTTTCATTTTTCAATGAAGGGGGGGTTTGGAGAAAAGAGCCACCCACAGTGACCTAAATAAAGGGATAGCAGATATTACTTTAAATCATTGGGTTTATAGACAAAGAAGTGCCTTTTTTTTGGTTGTTTTGGCCCTTTTGATTTCTGTGTGGTGTGTTTTTTTTTTTTTTTTTTTTTTTTTTTTTTATGTAATCAAAGGGGTTATCTCACCATAGACATTGAAAGTCTATGAAAAAAAGATATATTGGTTCCTATAAAAACTTCAGTTGAGCCTACAAATGTAAGCTGTTATTCAAGTCCCATAGATAGAAAAATAAAAGTTGATCAATGGGAGTTCCTAGTACAGACTAATATGTTGCTTGGCTGTACTTGGATCTTCCATAGATTTTAATGGGACCATCCCAACCACCTGCCTGTTGAAAACAGAGAGGTTTTGAGACTCACCCTTGAGATAGGTTCATGTCTGATCCCTGGAACTCACACCTATCGCATATTGATGACAATTCCTATTAATATGCCATCAATATCTATGGTGGTAATATCCCTTTAAAGACTAAACCTTCTCCAACTAAGAAGAAGTGACTCATTAATGTCTCCTACATCTTCAATATTACTAGTTTTTATTTTTTTATGGACATCGAAAATGGGGGGATGGTTACGTTTTGAAGCAGTTTACTTTATATAAAACTGGAATAAAATGTAAGCTCTGCCTGAGATATGATATATACTGACCTTGAGTATATTGGAGAATAGTGGTTTTGTTGCCCATATGTTTTCTCCAGGGCAGTTTAGAAAATTGCTTTTTGCTACAAGGTCAGCTATACTTTGTTTCTGGCACAAACTGTAGCCCCAAAAAAATAGTCCTTTCGCAGGAAGTGACCTTGTGTCATCAGGAAGTCCGAGTAAATGTTCCTTCAGTATCACAGCCACCTGTGAACAAGGGCTAATAGGAGGGACTTGCATGGCTGTATTAAAGGGGTGTTCTCACAACTGTGTTAAGGTTGGCTCACAGCTGCCTAGAGCTGAACTTGTTATAGAATGAGCAGGGCGGTTCTTGTGGCCATCCTCCCTATTCATTTCTATGGGAACCGCCTTTTCCAGAAAAAACGAACCCCAGAAAAATGAATGGGGCGGATGGCTGCAAGCACCACCCTCCTCATTCTGTAAGGCAATGTTCACACGGCTTATTGCCGACGTAATTGCGGGGACAATTTTTGCCCCCAATTACGCCGGCACCCTGCAAGGGGGCGGGGGGGCCGGGCCGATCGCCGGGGCCCCTTTGCATTCATTATTTTGGCGCTACAGCCTAAATAATGTGCATTAATTTTCCCGGGGAAAAAGACTGAATCCTAGTTCTGTGGATTTTCCGTATTAAGGGGGCGGATTTGGGGCCTACTGCAGCGCAAATAGGCGAGAACGGGTCCACTATCCCAAATAAGCCATGTAAAAGAGCCCAAAAGGTTTCTTTTCAAAATTTTTTTTTTTTGTGAGGGGGAAAACAGCAATTAAATAGTAATTTTGCTGCACAAAATTGGGAAAAATTCGGAAAATTCTGAAAATTTTAAACGATTTTTTTCAGCAAATTACGCATTAATTGCTGTTTTCCCCCACAAAAAACCATTGGAAAAAAAAAAGATCGTGTGAAAAACCCCTTTTGGTCTGTTTTAGTGGCTATATGCCGACCTTAACATGGAAGTGGCTTTGTGGGAAAACCCCTTTAAATAAAATATACTGGTAATCGTTGTGATTCTGATGGTTAGATGTGGCCCCCTTTGTGTAACAATTGAAATATTAGCATGGTGTTCTTGGTAATGCAGCTGTCTGACAATATAATTAAGTGTTCTGTATGTTTTATTTTCATTAGAAATTGTAATTTAATATGTGAATCGGATCATTGTCCTCTGCCAACTCGGTTTAGTGTTCAGATTTAGACCTTTGTTTTTATGAATAAGTGACAAAATTTTGACCTTTTTTTATGTAAGAACCTTGTGCCCCTGTTTTAAAAATCTGATATTGGGGAAATTTGATGGCGCTCCCACATTCCTCTGGAATAGATGTCATGTTTTTATTTTTGATGTAAAAATTTTTTTAAAAAAAGGCAAATTTGTTAACATGAATTCTCAAACGTGCTAACTGCTCTCAGTGCAGGATTTTCTCCAAAAGTTCTTGTAGATTTTAGGTATTGATCTTGCATTGTGGCTAGGCCTCCACCTGCTAATAATGATTGCAAGAGGCTAGTTACAGATACCTCTACTGCCTGGGGATGCATCGCGCCTTGACTTTTCTTCACCTATTTATGGTATTTGCAGGTAACCATTGGGGTACCGTGAAGAACTGTTGGATAATAAAGCAGACTTAGACCAGCGTGGGTTACGGTTATTACGGACATACGCTTATTTTACGGGACTCCATAGCTTAGTCTAAACAATTGGTCCCCCCCAAAAAGCGGGACGCATTGGAAAAAAGGCAAAAGTACCCACCAGGATACGTCTTCTTTTTCTTCCCCCTTTCCTAGGGGCCGGCCATTTTTTTCGTGGGGCCGAAAACCCGGGGGGGATTTTTGCAATTACATTAAAAAAGCCCTTTTGGGAGTAAGTCCGTTTTTTTTTCGTAGAGGCAATACAGTCAAAAAAATGCCTGTTTACTGTAAAACACACATTGGGGCAGATTTATCAGTTGTGTCTTACTCTTCGTGTAAAGTTAGACTAGACAGTCTTACAGTGTGCCACATTTATCATAGTGTTGATAAATCTGGCGCAGGTTAGAACTGTCTAGTCTAAATTTACACCATCTTTAAGTTGGCTTACTTTTATGCCAGAAACTGTGACAAAATTCATTTTTGGGTCACATTTAAGCCACGCCCCTTTCCTGCAAAGCCACACCCCCTTTTACGAGGTCACGCCACCCCTTTGTCGGACGAGGCGCAAAAGCATCTGAAACTGTCATAGTTAATGTGGCTAAAAGCTTGCCAGACGTTATTTTTGGCGCAAATTGAGCGAGAATTCTGATGCAAATGCCTTGATAAATCTGCCCAAATGTTACTGCCATGCTGTAATTCGCTAAACCATGACACAATATCTGAACTATACCGCATGTGGGAAGGCATCCTAAATTTAGTTTTATTGTTCCATCACGTGATTCTCCAAAAATTATTTCATGTTGAATAAATGATTACTATTAATCTAAGTTACAACATAATCAGCTAAAATACACAAATACAGGAAGTTATGTGGTTGCAAATACCACAGCATATTGAGAACTCTGATGCTGATGAAATCCCTCATGTACATTGTGGGACATAAAGAAATGTTGATTACATCCTCTCTAATCACACTGAATATTACCATTGTTGACACGATAATATACAGACAGTCCCTGACTTACAACGTTCCAACTTACGTCCGTCCCATAGTGACAAACTGAGACTATGGTGCGTGCCCCGGCCCCACAATAACCAGGTGCCAACATGCCACAGCAGCACATGAGATACAGAAACGGAGGTGAAATGTTCTAAACAAGGGCACAGACGGCAAAACAAATGTAAAAACTGTTCCCTGCACTATCCAAAACTAAAAATAATAATTTTTGCTGAAGTTACATTTAATAAATATACCTGTTGTGACACAGTTTCAACTCAAAAACAAACCTTCAGTCCCGATCTCGTTTGTATACCGGGGACTGCCTGTATATTGAATCAATCCTATGTGTGTTCGTGTCAACACTATGCCAACACTGCTCAGTACGGGGAAAGATACTACTCTGGAGCCTTGTAAATCTATTTGTCAGTCATTTATACAAATACCTTATTGAATATCAATGTAAATTAACGTGTTGAATATCGAGGAATATGTTCCCCGAATTGTCTTCTGAATGCTGAAGTGGTGATTTCTGTTTAAATAAACTGTCCACAATGGTTTAAATTATTTGTGTACGGTATTTACTGTTATTTATATTAACTCCATTATTTGGTCAAGGGCGTTGTGCACCTCATAAAAAAAAATTCATATGGTCTCTTTGGGCCCCAGTAAAATATTTTAAAAAAATATATATACTCTCCTGTCTCTGGTCCCCAATTCCAGCTGTGTGTTGCTTCCTTCTTCTGTTGACACCCCATTTGGAAGGGGTGGTAAATCATCACGTGCCTCTAAGTTACATCACCGCTCAGAAGTGAACAGCTCTGACCAGTGAGGTAGGTAGAGGCACGTGGCCACTGCAGTGGTGACATTCCCGTTGGAAGTGACAGCGGACATATGCGCCATTGGAACCGTAATATAAGTTTTGTGTTTTTTTTTTTTTTTTTTTTTTTTATTTACTTGGGTCCCAGGAAATTGGTTTAATTTGTTATGAGTTGTACAACCTCTTTAGTGAGCAAGCACCTTTTTGGTCAAGAATAAATTATTTTATGCATCTTTTATGAAACAAGACAAAATGTTTGCAATGGTTTTTAATTAAAAACTGTGAAGTGTCCTGTAACCTTTATGTACTATGACAGTTTGCCACAGCTCGTGTATTTTAAGGTTTATGGAAGGTCAACTTCAATTTTGTCTTTGAATTTAGAAGAGAGAGGGGCTGTATACTGAGCCGTGAGGAATAGGGCTGTGGAGTCGTCGTAAAATGGACCAACTCCAAAAACGCACAGTTCAATGCAGTGCCATGTGCAAGATGAATTTTGGTCTTGCCCATGCTACTGCTACAAAAGCCAAGAGGTGGACATTTAGGCAAAATATCAGTGAGCAAGTCGGCTCATTAAAATTTCTATCAGTTCTGATGCTACAACCACGGCAGTGGAGGTGGGTCATATGCTTCTTAATAGTGATATCACAGACATCCATGCAAGCACTGTGCAACGCACATTACACAAGTCTGGAATGATGACCCAAAAAAAAGGTGAAGAAGCCTCGACTTCAATCTCGCCATAAGAAGAGTTGGCTCGACTTTGAAAAAGTACTAAAAGTGCACAGTAGAAAATTGGAAACGGGTGATTTGGAGCGATGAGACAAAAGTCAATATAGTGGGCTCGGATGGATGCAAATGGGTTTGGGAGAATGGAGCTAACAGAGAAATTGAGGGAACTGTCCAGTTTGGTGGAGGAAGCCTGATACAGGGTTGTTTTACAGCCAAAGGCGTTGGATACTTGACCAGGATCAATGGTGATCTCAATGCTGAGCCATATGTGAGTATCCTACAAGATGAGTTACTTTGTGCACTCGAGTACTATGGGTATGATAATGACGACAGTGTTTCAGCAGGACATTGATCCGAAGCATACGTCGAGTTTAGCAAATAATTCAATGATTATGAAGTAGAGTTGCTGTATTGGGGTCCACAGTCCCCAGACGTCAACCCAATCGAACACTTGTGAGTTTAGGGTCCGACAGATGGATCCAAACGCGTATCTAAAAACTTATCTTCACATGGACTCAACAGGCCGTGTGAACATACCCTAACCTTATGGTACATCCAGAGGTTTTTTTTTAAAACGCTTATTTAATGTGGATTTAGTTTTTTTTTTTTTTTTTTTGCCGACGATTTTTAGTCACAAAACCAGTCCCATTCATCACTATGGGCTTTTGAACATGGTTTACATAAGGTTTTAAGTCCTCACCATTGACCTCAACAGTAAATTTTCCATGCAGAATACGACAGAATAATGAAAATGTTCTAAGTTTCTTTCTATGCTGAAAAAAAGACAAAGAAAAATACATGTTGTATGAACTACAATGCATATTTTCTCTTGAGGTCAATGGGAATGATTTTACATTTGGTTTTAGACGAGTATTTGAAGTCGGAATCTGCATGAATTCCAATTTGAAATACTAGTCGTTTGGACAGAGCCTTATAGGGAGAACATTGGAACACTGCTACTTTATCTCTTTAGACACTGAAGTCGGTAGTGATTGTGGCATCTAGTTGGTAAGACTGAGAAAGGAGCCTTCTTCTGTCAACGCAATGGCCTTAACCCCTGTGAAGCACAAATGGGGTGCAAAAGCAGCTGGGGGCCTAACACCCAGGTATGCTGTAACTATATGGTTATTGGGTCATCTAATACAAAAAACTGTTTTGCACTGTCAAATCTACACTTCAAATCTATGACACTAAGACTATGATCATAGAACATATTTGTTTTTGAAAAATACTGATTTTGCATGGATTTTTGGATGATTAACACCATGCTGTGTGTCAAATCTTCATCCAGACTCGTGCCACTTATTTCTTTTAATGCATTGAAGTTGTCAATGTAATTTACAGTGTGTATACCCAATGAAAATTGGAAAACACAATACACGTCAGAATACACACATAAATAATGCAGTGTGAACTTAAACTTCCAGTTTATTGGGGTATACAAAGATCGCGATTTTACTGCTTCCTGCCTGGGGCCGGAAGTAGCAAAATTGAAAACATGGCGGCGATGGAAGCCATGAGTGCCCCTATTGCAGTGAGGAATGGTGAGTGGCACCATTTTTAGATGCTGTGGCCATGTTTGCTGCGACATCTAAGGGGTTAAAGAAGCGAGGGACAGCGCCAGCACCCTCCCGCACTGTAACCTGCGGGTGTTAGCTGCAATTAGTGCTGCAATCCCGCTGCACAGCCAATTACCGGCATCAGGACATACCTATGTCAAACGTTAGTAAGAGGTTAAATTAAAATATTAAAAAAAAGCAAATTGTATACTTTTATGCTATACTTTTAAATGAAGGTTATGTTTCTTTAGTGAGAAAAAATAAATAAAGCAATAGCACAAAAAGGGGGGTCGGGAGAACATGTGTAAAAACTGTCTAGGTGTATGACTTTCTTTGTTGCCCATAGCAACCATTTGGAGCTTCTATTTGTTTTAAAGCACTATATAAAATGAAGTGAAATGGGAGCTGTGATTGGTTGCTATGGGCAACAAAGAGTCTAACTAGCCAGTTTTCATAAATGGGGGCCAAGAAATGGGGACATGTATGAAAATGGTCTAGGTCTAAGACTTTTTTCAGTTGTCCATAGCAACCAATCAGAGCTCTCCTTTCTTTTTCGCAGAACAATATATAAAAAAAAGTCTTAGATCTAGACATGAGGCCATTTATATATACACTGTTAAATTATTTTACATTAATAAAAAAAATAAGACAAAGCAAATTTGAACTTCCAAATATTTATTTTTTAACAATGGAATTGAAATAAACTTGATTAAATAAATCAGAGTACAAAAAAAATGACAGTGCAGGTCCCAGACAGGTAGATCCACAACGGCGCAAAACATACAGAGACTCGTTAAACCATCTCTTGGGATCTTGCAGGCTCCACTTCTGAAAAGAATGTAATGCTGCTCCCTGAAGCCCTTGGACCGGAGGAGATCCATCTTTCCCAGAGCAAGTGCTGCTCACCGAGGCTGTAAAAATTTGCAAGGCACAGAAGCTTCGGGGAACATGAAATTGTCCGTGAAGGTTTCTCACACCACTGCAGTGGGGTTGGATGAGTGGCCAAGGCCTAAGGTGACTGAAGCTTCACAAAAAACCTGCCTGCGTCTCCATCTTCATGTGGGAACTTTCAAAATCCCGAATATAGTTGTGGACAACACAGGCAGTTTTGATGACTTCATCCACTGTGTGCCCATTCAACATCATTACAGTGGTGAAGACTCTCCACTACTCATATCAGTTCTGTATTACATTTATATTTGGAAGTATTCTTTCTCAGCTCTATATATAATTCGCCATTATGGCCACGACATCGTCTAATTACATTGATTGAGTGGACACAATATCATCTAAATTGCCTTTAATAAATTCTTTCCTTAAAAAAAAAATAAAAATTAAATCAAAAATGAGATTTTATCTATTTTGAAAAATCATCTGTTCAATTTAATACTAGATGCGATTTATTAGTACATAATTCTGCAACTACTACAATCAACAAAAGTCTTGTATAAAAATTTGTATCAGCACAAAAAAAAAAAAAATCACATCACAATACCAGCACCCACTCAAAATAATAATATACCCACTACCAGATTGAAATCATACAAAACCCACATCCACCTAAAAAACTACAAATGCCAGCAACCACAAAAAAAAAATAAATTCAATACAATACCTGCACCCATTAAAACATCTTTATTATAGAGGGCTTACTATTTTGTTTTGATGGGTACGGGTATTGTATTGACATTTTTTCGGGGGTTGCCAGCATTTTTAGTTTTTTTGGTGGGTGTGGGTATTGTATGATTTTAGAGTTGCTTGCAAGTATTATCTTAACTTTTTTTTTTTTTTTTTATATATAGAGGGTTTGCTATTTTGTTTTGATAGGTGAGGGTATTGTATTCATTTTTGCCGTTTTTTTTTGGGTGGGTATGAGTATTGCATCATTTTAGAGTTGTTTGCAGGTATTGTCTTAACTTTATTATAGAGGACTTGCTATTTCAAGACAATACCTGCAAGCAACTCTATAATCATACAATACCCATGACCATCCAAAAAAAACCAAACTAAAAATGCCAGCACCCACAAAATTAGATTTAATATAATACCCACATGCACCAAATAAAAATAGCAGGCTATTATTAATGGAGACAATACCTGCATAATTCAATCAAACTCATATAATACCTACACCAACCCCCCAAAAAAAACCAAACTAAAAATGGTCAGCTCAAATAAAAAAATATATATATATTAAACACAATACCCACAAAACCTGCAAAGAAAGAAAAGATCCTTACTAGAGATGGGCGAATTTCTCAAAAATTTGGTTCGATCACTTCGCTGAATTTCCCGACAAAAATAACTTCGGTCCGAATTACTTCGGGACGAATCACGTTAAAAAACAGCTATTTCCAGGCTGCACAGAGCCTGCAGGGTGGTGTAGAACGTTGTGCCATGCTTAATATGCAGAGGGAGCTTGGTTTGGCCTTCATACAATGTTGTGTTTTTAGTATGACACGCAGATGACTGCCTCCGCTCTTAGAATCGCTTCACTATAAAATTCCCTGGGCACTTAAGAGGGCAAAACTGACCAAAAAACTGAAGCGGGAATGTTGCCTGATAGTCATGCCAGCGAAAGCTGGAAAAAAACAAGCTGAGAGCTCAGGTGGCAACATTAGTGACAGAGTGTGGAGGTGACGGCGGCAGCCACAGCAGCATGAGGTCAGACAGTGGCACAATGATATTCTGGAGATGGCAAAAACAGGAATAGGCCACAGAGTGGCACAATGACACAGTGTCTAGGTCACGGCAGCAGCCACAGCAGCAGCATGAGGTCAGACAGTGGCACAATGACATTCTGGAGGTGGCAAAAACAGGAGTAGGCCACAGAGTGGCACAATGACAGAGAGTGGAGGTGACGGTAGCAGCAGCATGAGGTCAGGCAGTGGCACAATCACATTCTGGAGGTGGCAAAAACAGGAGTAGGCCACAGAGTGGCACAATGACAGAGTGGAGGTGACGGCGGCAGGAGCAACAGCATGAGGTCAGAGAGTGGCACAATGACACAGCGTGGAGGTCACGGCAGCAGCAGCAGCAGCAGCATGAGGTCATAAAGTGGCACAATGACAGTGTGGAGGTGGGTGGCAATACCAGTCCCTGGTAAAGATGGTTGGTGGCAGATGGAGAAACTGTCAGCAGATGTGTGGCATCATGTGGGTGGCGGCATCAGAATAGTGGCTGAGGCAGGTAGTTTGAACCCAGACTCATTTCTCACAGTTTGGGTGAGGCGTCTTGGCTTAGTAGTCTGATGCCTAAGGCATTGGTGTGTGGAAATCCAGGCCAATCCACGCCTGATTCATCTTGACAAAGGTCAGTCGTTTCACATTTCCCGTGAAAAAGCGGGTTCTCCTTGGGGTAACGATGGCCCCCTGCCGCACTGAACACCCGCTCTGATGCCACACTACTGGCCGGGCAGGACAGCTTCTCCAATGCAAACTCGGCAAGTTGCGGCCACAAATCCAGTTTGGCTGCCCAGTAGTCCAGCGGATCTTCTAAATGGGGTGGCAGAGTGCTGTCCAAGTAGGCCAGCACCTGTTGGTTCAGGGTCTGCTCCAGGTCCTGCTGATGCTGGCGACTGCCCTCCTCACTAGGCGGGTGAAGGAAGCTGCTCATCAGTGACTCCAGACTTAGGTTGCTGCTGATTGAGCTGGTACTGCTCCTACCCCCCCCCCCAACTTCCCCCAGCAGCTGCGGCAGTAGTACATCAGCGCTGAAGAAACCCCCGCTCAGACCTGTCAGAGGAGGGACGATGTCGCACATAGGCAGCGGCCAACTGACTATGGAGGATTTCCCTATAGTATTTGAGTTTGTCCTCCCTCTCAATAGCTGGGAAAAAGGCTCCCATTTTGGACCGGTAGCGAGGGTCCAATAGGGTGGAGAGCAAGAAGTAATCCCTCTGCCGGATGCTGACTATTCAGTTGTCACTAGCCAAGCAAATCAGCATGCTGCGGGCCATCTGCACAAGTGACTCCAAAGGGCTCCCTGCCGCCATCTCCACTGTATACTGCCACGGTGCTTGCGCGTCATCTGCCTCATTTTCCTCATCTCCATCTACCTCTTCCAGATGCTCCTGCTCCTCCTCTCTTGTCACCTGGGTAGAAAATCCACTCATTTCACCAGACAATGCTTCTGCTCCAATGTCCTCCTCCTCCAGTTCAGTCCCCACCGAATTCATGTGGCCGCGAGATATAGTCGCCACATCTCCAGTCACCTGCCCAGACAGATTTTTCAACATCTGTTCCAGGACATGAAGCCACACATCGATTTCTTGCTGCATGACGCGGAGCAGTTCCTCCCCTGTGTGACTTCGTTCGCCGAGGCAAGCCAGGTGTAGAACTGAGTGACACCACTGTGCCTTACACATGTGGTATGATGGAGCAGTACTTGTGGAGGCGGAGATGGTGGTGGTGGAGGAGGAGGCGGACATTGGCACAGGAGCCGCAGTTTGACAACGTGGAGGAGAAAGCGGAGTCTCCTGTCCAAGTTGTTGGTGTGCCTGGGCAGGTAGCACATTCACCCAATGGGCCGTAAAGGACATGTACTGGCCCTGACTGTAGTTGTAGCTCCAGACGTCCGCGCTGCCGTGCACCTTGGAACAAACCGATAAGCTCAAGGACTGGCCCACCTTCTGTTCTATATATTTATGAAGTGCTGGTACTGCCTTTTTGGAAAAGAAATTACAGCTTGGAACTCTCCATCTCGGCTCGGCACAAGCCATTAGTTCTCTATATGGTGCAGAATCCACCATTTGGAAAGGGAGGGACTGCAGTACCAACAACTTGGACAGGAGCACGGTCAGCTGCTGCACCTTAGGATGGTTGGACGCATACTGTTGTCTCTTTGCAATCGCCTCGCTGAACGACTGCTGGCGCCATGAATAGCGAGGAGCAGGAGCATCTGGACCGGGAGATGATGTCAAAGAGAAACAGCTCCCTTCCGCAGAGGTGGTGGAGCCTTGACTGGCTACAATGGCATACGTGCCACTGGGCACTGCTGCTGCGGCGGAAGGATGGACCACCACATCTGAGCCATATTTCTCCCAGGGCACCGGATGGTGACAGTGCATGTGTTGACGCAGGGCCGTGATGACAACGTTAGCTCCCTGGCCACGCTTCACTTTCTGCCCACAGATTCTACATATACCCATATTCGGTTCCTCCGGTGTCTTAGCAAAGAACTGCCACGCCGCTGAGTATCGGATTTTACCGCCAATGCTCCGCACTGAGTGACTACCACCGCTGCTGCCTCGCTGAGCTCCTGTGCCGCTACTTTCTTGGACCTGCGAAGCGGGTTTTTTACCCCGTGGCCACTTGGCTCCCCACCTCACACTGCTGCTACCCTGTTGACTCACGGCCACACAACCCACTTGCTGGCTGCGCCGCTGCCTGACGCGCAAGCCGACGCCCTCTTCTCCTGACGATGATGAAGCCCTTGCCTCACCCGGCTCCCAAGTGCGGTCGGCTACATCATCATCTATTTGTGTTTCATCGTCACTGCTGTCCTCATCACCGGTCTTGGTATGCAGAGGCTGACCTCTCACAACATGACCTCCCATGCCACTCTCCACATCTATACTTTGCCACCTACTGCAAGAAGCAGGGGATATTGGCCCCATTTCTTTGCTGCCAAGTAGCTGCTGATTGCCCTCCTCAAATTGTTCATCCTCGCTATATAGTGGCGCTGAGCCCAGACCACATAGTAGATCTCTGGCTGAGGGACCCGGATGGGACAGAGGCGGGTTGAGGACAGGTGAGGACCATGCCAACTAAGGGTTGTGTCTGACGATCCCACCGACTCTTGGCTGGGGTTGTCAGATGTCATCTGGGAGGAAGTGGATGACCTAGTCAACCAATCAAGAACCCTTGGGTTGCTAGTCAGCACATGGCCGCTAGATGACAGCGGCAGTTGTGGCCTCACCGAGTGACCCCTGCTGCGACGTCCCCTTGCTGTGCTGCGACCTGGGCCTGCTCCAGGAATGTTTGTGCCACTGCCACTCGCAGGTGCAGAGCCTGCCACCTCTCTGTCTGACATACTGTTTGTTCTAAAATGTACAGACACTGTTTGATGAAGATATCTGTATATGATAAATACACACCCTGTATTTGACTCCAAATGAACCCACTAAGAAGCTTGGGTAACCCTTGGATATAAATTGCGCTCCACAAATGGGCAGGAAAAATTGACTTGTATGTGCCGTTTAAAAACTCTGTGTATTTTACTGAATATAAAAGCACAAACAGGCTTAATTAACCTTCGGATATGAATTATGCTACAGAATTTCTTCTGTGGCGGTGAAAAACAAAGTTTCTTTTACCGAGTACAACTGCAGAACAACGCTTAATTAACCCCTGGATGTAAATTGCGCAAAAGAATTGAGCAGCCAAAAATGAAGTGGTATTTGTATTGTAAAAACGCTGTTTCTTTAAATGAATACAACAGGAACAGGCTTAGATCTCCCTTGGATATTCAATGTGCTGTGAGCAGATAGCATTAAAATGTATATGCAGCTGGACTGGACACACACTGGACTTCAGATCCAATACCCCACAAAATCAGAAATGGAACATTAAAAGAAGCAGTCTCTGAGACAAGCTGAGACATCCCACAAAAATCGCTGTATAAAAATCAGTTCTTCAGTAAGAGCTATTACAAGCAGCCGCGGCAGCACCTTCCCTGATCAGTACAGTGAGAGCGGTATGAGCTCCCAGCGTCGCGCCCGGACTTACTGTATATAGTGCGGTGACATGACAGAATCCCACCGGTCTCTGATTGGCTTCATCTCTGCACATGTCATGCAGGCTATGCCCTTCTTCCTCCCAGAGTGCTTTGCCCCATGTAGCGCCATGTGCTCGCAGCCATTTTATCAATCAAAAGCATACTTTGTTCACGCGAAGTACCCCAAACTTCGACTTCAAATATTTCCAATCCATCAGGTTTTGAATAAAATTGATAAAATGAGTACTTATATACTATATGTGGGTGTTTACTGTAGTCACATGGTTAAATTTACCAATTAAATACAAATTATTATTTTTATAGGTGGATTTTATTGGTTTATTTAAATCATTACAGAGAAATTTAGATACTATGGAGGGGTGTTGTTAAAATCAAGCAGTGTATCTAGGTTGTTTATAGGTTGATTTTACAAGAAAACATTTTGATAATAAGCTTCTGAAAAATGAATCAAAATATGTATTATAGAGGCGTTACTGAAACGTGATTTTGAGGCCGATTTCAAAACATAAATTTATACATCTAAAAGGGTTTCTAAAACCGTGTGTGAACATAACACAACAAAAACACAGTGGATCTCATTTATCAAAACTATCTAGTTAAATTTGTTTTGTTGCTGGTAGCAACCAATAGGAACTTGGCTTTCACTTTCACCAGCAGTTTAAAAAAAAAAAAAAAGCCGATCTGTGATTGGATGCTAAGGGTATGTTCACACAACTTTAGATCCATTTTTTTACCAGAAGAGAAACTGCATCCAAAAAACATATCCAAAAACGCAGCTGCAGATGCTTTTTTGGATGCTTTTTTCGGATCCGTTTTTCAATATATATACGCAGGTTGTAGTTTGAAAAGGTAGAATCTTTAGTGTAATATACTTTCCCCTGACATATCTATGTATGTAAGGGTATGTAATATACTAAATCGGCCCCTAGAGGTCTCATTTAATCTAGAAGAACTGTTTGAATTTAGGAAGCCAACTAGGGAGAGCTAACAGCATTTTAAATGTGTTTCAGAGGAAGCCTAATAGAAGGCGCTATAACAGCATTTTACATGTGTTTAATCTTATCTTATAAATTATATGAAAAGCGCATCCAAAATGTACCCAAAAGTATGTTGCGCTTTTGGATCCGTTTTTCGGGCTTTAAAAGCGCACTCCATTGTTTACTATGGGGATTTCAATTGCGTAAAACGCAAGTAGAATTAGCATGTCAATTCTTAAAATGGATCCGAAAAGCGCATCGAAAAGATGCAAGTAAGCACGCATCGGTGAACACTCGTCTTAACGGAGATGCGTGTTTTCCATTGAAACCGATGTAAATCAAACTGCATGTTGTTAGATACGTTTTTTTGGATCCGTTTTGGGTCCGAAAAACGGATCTTAAAAACGTTGTGTGAACATACCCTAAGGGCTACACAGACAATTTTACCACCATAAATTTTTGATATATAAGGAGTACCGAGTTTAAAAACCTACAGAATCCCTTTAACAATCATCGCACCAACCAAACATTATCTGTAGTTGCAACTACACTTTGCACAATATTGAGGAATTTTGGACCATTCCTCCCTGTAAATGTGTTTCAGTTAAACAGTATTTTTGAGATGCCTTGCATGCACAGCCCAGTACAAGTCCTGTCACAGCATCAGACAGTTAAGGGGACACTGCCATCACAAAGGAGTATTTGTTGTTTAAAAAATATTACTGAATTTTTATTTATTTTTTTTACAATTTTTGGCAATTTTTTTTTTTTTTTGACAGTCAAATGCAATTAAAAGATTACATATAAAATATTGTCCTGTGAGAGAAAACGTCTGTATGGCGGGGCAGAGTAATCTCCCTTTACTTCAGCTGCTGCTTATCTCTTCATAGTATTTCAAATAGTAGGTAATGGCATGATTGCTCTATTGAAATTTCATCAAATGACATGGCTACAAAACAGAGTTATTTACGATACGATAAGCTCCTCTTCATAAATCTATTATATGGACTAAATCATGCATGTTCTATGTAAATAACTCGATTTGGGGATGAGTGTGTGGCAAATAATTATTGTTAGCTGAGGCAAATATAGCATATGAATCACTATTTTGTACATGCTTTAATGAATGAAGTAAACATGGTTTTATCTGCAACTAATTTTGTGGTCATGCCATTTGATTGATGAAATTACATTATATGGGTTTGGAGGCAGCCTAGTGGTGCATGGTGTTGCCAACACACAAGATAAGGTTGAACTTTGTTTAAAGGAGTAATCCCGTTACGAGAAATTCTCCTTGCCGGCCGCTCATTGCTAGCTGCAGTCCGGGTCTGCATTTTAACGAGGAGGGTGGCGCTAGCACCGTCGTCCTAATTCCTTTCTATGCGAGTTCCAAGTTCAACAGAGCGCACACACTTTGCTATACTTGGAACTCCCATAGAAATGAATGCGGAGGACAGCGCTAGCACTGCAGTCCTCATTCAAATGCAGGTCTGGGCCGCAGCTAGCATTGAGCAGCAGGTGAAGAGAATTTCCCGTAACGGGACTACCCCTTTAAGTAACTATCGCTCTATTAGGGTGCTTTCACACGGTGCGGTTTTGGATGCGTTTTTTGTGCAACAATGTATAGCACTAATTGTTGTGCCTTCCTGCACAAAAAACGCATCCAAAAAATGCATAAAAAACCGCACCATGTGAAAGCCCTTATTCTCTCTACAAAAATTGATAGGATTTTACTAAATCGCTAGCAATACATGAAAGGATAATGCAGAAATCTTTGTCAGCATTGGTCAGCATTGCGGAGGAGTTTTCTTCACACTTACCAGGTTACTAGTGATTATATTTACACTTCTCAGGCTATAGCCGACCAGAAAGAAGGACCATTTAGCAATTCTCTCCCTGCTGTGCTATCAGAGCTTACAGAAGGGAAGTCAGAGAGTAATGTATATAGGGGAACTTAATGTAAAAATAAAATCTATATAATAGTCGCATATTGCTTGTCAATATGTGGAAAGTAAAGTTTAGATTGTAGTGTCCCTTTAAGGTCTGGACTCCAGAACACAAATCTTCTTTTCAACCATGCTGTAGTTGATTTACTTGTATGCTTTCGATCATAGTCTCGATTCAGCTTGAGGACATGGACTCCTGCCCTTATATTCTGCAGTAAAAGATTTTGATACAACTTGCTGTTCTTTCAATGACTGCAAGGCACCCAGACCCTGAAGCAGCAATCAGCCCCAAACTATGGTCCTCTCTCCACCATGATTCACAGTTGTGATGAGGTTTTGGTGTTTTTGCTAAGAAAATCTCATCTGGCCGTAGAACTGTTTTTCCGGAAGCCATGTAAACATTTTTGGACAGCTGCAGCTTCCTTCAAAGTTTCAAAGTGTTTCTTGCTCAAGGTTCTCATACAGTCAATAATGGTAGAGCAAAGTGAATCTGTAAGTTCCAGGTAAGCCACTGCTTTTGATGGCTTTTTCCATAACTGGCATGTATAGAGGCTAGTATTAAAAAGCCTGTTAGAGATCCGACTTGCTTTGGATTTTGTAAACCATTCTTCTGTATACAAGAGCAGCCTTTAATGCTTAGGGTATGTTCACACGGCATAATTGCGGCGCGTATAGTACGTGCTGCAATACACCGGTTGTTTTGGGCGTCACGCTGTAGAGTGTTTATTCCCGATGCACTGGGGCTTTCAGTCCGCTGGCCCTATTTACTTGCTTTACTCGCGCCGCGTAATCGCCGTGAATAATTGACATGTCACTTATCTCCCCGCGCGTACATTACGATCATATTGTATGTGCGGGGAGATGTGGCGTCATCCATAGCTCTCTGAGAGTTTATACGCAATTACGCCATATAAACATACCCTTATAAAAAAAAATTGCCAAGTTTGTTTCAAGCATCATTGCATTTTCACCAGTTGTTTTTGTGTTCTTTTTAATTTTCTAACATTTAAAACATGTTTTTTTCTGGTCATTTAGAGGAGCTCATGAGAAAAACACCAGGATGCTGTAACCAGGATCTGCTGTGGTTAAAAAAAATTACATCAATAACTGCAAAAATGCCACCAGAAACAAAACACCAAAAATGTTGTGTATGAAAAATTTTCAATAATTGGCTACATATTTTAAAGTGGTATTCAGCCTCACTATGTTTGATGCAATAGAAATGTAGTTAGAACTGCCACCAAAACCACCATGGAAAACATTGCAATACGATGTCTGAGAGTCCATCCTAAAGAAAGGAAAAAAAAAATTTAGTGACATTTTCTGGATTGTTATTTTGCTGGTTTATAATAATATGCAGATCACAGTGTAAAAGGTCAAACCATTGTATTCACTATGTTTTTCAAGGGAAAAAAAATGTACAGGAAAGGGCCATTTTGCCCATAACAATCAGTCTATAGCTGAACGATGTAGAATAAAAATTCAAAAAAAGCCAAAATTTAGTTGGTTTTTTGGTTATTTCACATCCCCTAAAATGGAATAAAAAGTGACCAAAAAGTCGCATCTATCCCAAAATAGTAACAATAAAAAGTACATTTCAGCCTACAAAAAAATGCATCATCACTTGAGGACATGGACCCCTGCCCTTAAAGTCTGCAGTAAAATGTTTTGATACTTGCTGTTCTATCAATCTTCATTCACTGTAGGTGAAAGTATAAAAAAGTTATTGGTCACAGAAAATGGCGCTGCAGTGCAAATTTAAGAATTTGAAAATGCTTTTGGTTTTTTTATGGTACTGAAACATTGCCTGAATCATATTACCCTACATAATACAATTAACACATCATTTATACTAAAGAGTGAACACAGTAAAACCAAAACCGCCGTAAACATGGCACAAGTAAGTTGTTTTTTTTCACTCCACTTCAAATTTTTTTTGCAGTTTCCCAGTATATTCTATGGTATGGTCAATGGCAATATTAGAAAGTACATCTTGTTCCACCAAATAAAAGCCCCAATATGTCTACGTAGATCAGTGTTTCTCAACTCCAGTCCTCAATACCCACCAACGGGTCAAGTTTTCAGGATTTCCTCAGTATTGCACAGGTGATGTAATCATTGTCCATGCATTCTGTTGGAGAGCCTGACCCAGGTGATAGAATTATGGTCAGTGCAATCTGTGGGAGATCCTGAAAACATGACCTGTTGGTGGGTCTTGAGGAATGGAGTTGAGAAACACTGACGAAGATGAAAAAATAAGTTATAGGCAGGAAGGAAAAAAATGAAAAGCCATATTATGACGACCAGGAAGGGTTTAACTATCCAAAATCTGGGTACAACGGTATGCAGCTATACAGCTCTGGAAAAAATTAAGAGACCACTGCAAAATTTTTACTTTCTCTGATTTTTCTCTTCAATGGTACATTTTTGAGAAAAATGCACATAGTTATTTTATTATATAAACTACTGACAACATGTCTCTGAAATTCAAAGCAAAAAATGTATTTACAGTATTTGCAGTAAATGAGAAATCTTCAAAATAATAAAAAAGCAGCGCTGTCAGACCTTAAATAATGCAAAGAAAACAAGTTTATCTTTATTTAGAAACAATAAGACTAATGTCAGGAAGAGTTCAGAAATCAATATTTGGTGGAATAACCATGATTTTTTCATTCAAATTCCTTTTGGCCTATTCCTAGCACTTGTTTTGCCATCTAGCTTGTCCTATTGCAAGAGGATTGTGAAGACCACAGCAGTGTTTTTTTATACTTTCCTTCATTAAATAAGATTTGGTTCAGAATATCACCTAATCAGAAGCACATTAAAGGGGTTTTGCCAGGAAGTGCCTTATCTACTAAGAAGCAAAAGTAAACAAGCCACACTGAGCTGAGAGAGAAAGAGAGACTGCCAGAGCACAGAGCCATGCATAAGGGATCATGTGCAATGTTCACTCAAATAATAACACTACAACTTTTGGATTCTGTATACAAAAGACAACATATTTCTCCCCAGCCCCTTGAAAGCTTCTTCACACTCTCTTTCATCAGATAAGAAGTGTGCTCTGCGCAAGCCGTCACTCTACCTGGTCGTATCTAATGCAAGCTTTTAAGTAACTAAGGGCAGGTAAGGCAGCCTGTAGCTCTCTCACGCTGCAATTTTTGTAATCACATATATTTAGAAAAGTGATTAAATACCCATTTTGGAGGATCCCACGTCAACATTACATCGTGGCAAAACCCCTTTAAGTAGAATGAGGTGGACTTTGGTTGGAATTCAACTGACACTGGAATGGAATGGCTGTCAGACATGTAGAGATGCTGATTTTTAGAAAACTGTGCAGTGGTCTCTTCATTTTTTCCAGAGCTGTATGTAGTTAGCTTCTCAGCTTTACTTTGTGATGGCTGCCTGCATGTTACCTTATAAATATGTGTCTATGCATGTGATCTGGAGGTCTGTATGAGAAAAATCTAGTTCAAGAGTATCCCCATAATTGGTGGATGTGCTGTGGATTTTTCACAGGGAAAATTTGCACAGGACATAAATAATGGTGGGGACACAGGCCAAAATCATCACGATTGGTCAACGGAGATCTTGGTCGAAAGACATTTGACTTTTTTCGGTTTGCATAATTTGCACTAAAATCCGCAGATACAAATCTGTAACAAATTCACACCCTAATTCACCAATTTTTTTTGCAGAAAAGCTACAGATTTCTTCCTAGGGTATGTCCACTTGTGGTGGATAGTCTCCAAAGTTATATGAAAAAAAATTAATCAGTGCAGAATGTTGAACCAAGAATTAAAAAAAAAAAAAAAAGGCAATCCGTGGTAGACATTCAGTTTAAAGAAATAACACATTAACCCATATTTTCATTTTTTTGTTAACCTCACCTTTTGCAGTGACTTGAGCATAATTCTTCTGCAAGATACCAAGTATCTCTAGGTCTCTTTCGAAAAAAAAATGGAGGTCTTCATTTTTGGATAAGAAGTTCCTTATTTTGATGACTTTGTCTTGATCCTGCAGAAGAAGTAATATTTTTTGTATGAGTCACTTTAGCTTGTACTCTAAGATTTAATGCAATCTTATCATTTCTGTTCCTTACTCACCTCTTCAGTCAATGAATTATGTTCCTCTATTTCTAGATACAGTTCTTGGATCAGCTCTTGGATCAGTTGTAACTCAACTTCGTATGGGGATAGGCAGAAGGAAGGATCTTTCTTTGAAAACGCTTGCTCAACAAAAGTATGTTTGCCAGGTCTGTCAACCTCAGACATGCCTAAATCTTCAATATTCCAATCTGACAAGAGGATCTGCAATATTTGTAAATGTAGAGATCTGAAATTATATTATATTATATACTATAATGTTACTATATTTCCGATAAACTCGAGTGAAGCAATTCTAGAAAATTCTATAGAAAATCACAAACTAAGATTCTAACACACATAGTGCCCAACAGCAGGGAAAAAAAGTGAATCCTTGAATATTACAAAAAAAGTAGATCACCCTCCTTTAGCAGCAATCACATTCACCAAACATTACCTATAGTAGCAAACACAGTTGTCACAATATTCAGGACCATTACCCCTTGCAGATGTGTTTCCATTGATCAATATTTCTGAGATGGATTAAAGGGGCTGTCTCACTACAAAGATTAGCTTTCAACTTTTTCCAAATACATGAATTTTGTTTTTTTTCTTTGCCGAGAAGATAAAAACTCTCTTATCTGCTCTTAGTGCATATAGGTCAGCATCTGAGAGCAGGGAGTGACATCACCTCAGGTTGCAGTTTGAGAACAGAGTGGGTCTTCTCCTTTCTTTGTTAGAGGCTAATTACACGTTTACTTTGGAGCAGAGAGCTTCAAAGCTCATTGAGAAGGATCTCCTGCTCTTATGTCAGTGCAATTAGAAGAGCACTGAATGCTAAGCAGATATGCTAATCACTGCTATAGAACCACCCACCACCTGACCAGGAAGCGACAGACTGAATAAATGTAAAACTACTTGTGGCTCTAAAACTGCATGGTGAGACATTGCAAAGCCGTGGCCAAGAGGTAAGCAAAAAATCCGATCCCATGGAGAGAAAAAAAAAAAAAAATAAAAAAAAGAAGAAGAGGGAGGGACCTGTGTCCCCCAATTAATCAGATTAGAAAAGGATTTTACGGCAAGTACAAAAATCCAAATTTCTCACCAATATCATTGGGGGACACAGCAACTTAGGATGTCCTAGAGCAGCCTCAGAGGATGGAAGACAAAAAGTAGCAATTAAAAAATTCATCATTAGTGGCAGCTCTTAGAATATTGCTACTTGAAGTACCTTACAGCCGAGGCTTGCATCAGCCAAGGCCAAGGTATGGATCTGGTAGATACCGAACTACCTTGGGAAGCACCAACCGCTCGTATGGAATGAGCTGTGACCCGAAACGGAAGGGGTTTCCCCCTAGACCGATAGGCTTCTGAAATTGCAAACCGGATCCAGCTGGCAATGGTGCCGTAGAGGCCGCCAGGCCCCTGCTCGGACCTTCAGAAATGACAAAGAGGGCCTTGGTGTGCCTAAAGGGTTCCTTAGAAGCAGGACTGTCTTAACAGCCTTATGGGCCCCTGGACATAGTAGTGCAGTGGTCTCTACCCAAATACTTGACATCACTCTAGACCAGGCATCCTCAAACTGCGGCCATCCAGCTGTTGGGAAACTACAACTCCCATCATGCGTTTATGTAATCTATAACATTGGGAATCATAGGAGTTGTAGTTTCCCAACAGCTGGAGGGCCACAGTTTGAGGATGACTGCTCTAGACCATGCCGAAACATGACACCATATGAGGCTGTGCCTCTAACCACCCACAAGCACTCCCAAATCATCATACCAGCCATGTCAGGACACCCTTCTGACGTCTTGTGGTCAGCCTGTAGGCTACAAGACCAATAGACAAGGCAGGGAGTCAATGGCTCCCTTCTACACCATGGTTCTTAACTGTTAGCATGTCCTAAGAACAAACCGGTAAATAAGCAGAGCCAACCGAGGAATCCAGTGGATGTTCTCTGGACAACTGTACACCACCTGGGACCCATATGCTTGTGGGGCCCCCGAGCAACTGCCCAATGTGGCCAATGGAAAAGATGGCTCTGCCTAGCAGAGAGGTAGATCGGACCAGCGCTGACAACGTCTAAACAATGTAACAACTGCTTTCGAGGGTGAGAGGTAAAAAGAAGGCAGAACTGTCCTCATTAATTAATATGAAACCACCTTAAGGAGAAACAAAAGAATGGGACGTAGGACAACCTTGTCCTTATGGAGTACCAGGAAAGGGGATTTACACAATAGAGCTGCCAGTTCAGACACTCGGAGGATGGAAGTGATGGCCACCAGGAAGGCCACTTTCCATGAAAGTAAACATAGGGAAACGTCCCGTAATGGCTCAAAAGGTGAAGACTACATGGTCTCCAAAACAAGATTTAAATCCCATGGTTCGATTGGCCTACGAACCAGTGGAGGAGGCCAACATGCGCTGAAACAGAACCAAGAAGGCAGAGATTTGATCTCTCAGGGAGGAAGGGTCGAGATCGAGCTCCAAGCCAGACTGCAGAAAAGACAGCACTTTGGAGTAGAGCATACCAAGGGGTGAAATTCCTGGGACTCAGCCCAGGCAAAAAATGCCTTCCAGACATGATAATGGATCCTGGCAGTTTGAGGCTTGGGTGTTTGAATCATGAGCCGGATAATAAAATCCGACAAACCCAAGATTTTAATATCGCGGTTTCAACAGCCACGCTGTCAAACGCAGCCGTAGTAAAGTGGGGTAGAACATCGGACCTGAGATCGGAGGTCTGGCCGTAAAGGAATTGGCCAAGGAGCGTCTGCCAACAAGGCGACAAGATCCAGGTACCAAGACCTGTGGGGCCAATCTGGTAAGACGAGAATGGCTGGTACCGTTTCGGACTTGAGGCGCTTGAGCACTCCAGGAAGTAGGAGCTAGGGTGAGAAGAGGTAGATCAGAGCAAACTGACTCCAAGGTAGAACCAGCGCATCTGCCGCGAGAGCCAAGGGATCCCTGACCCTGGATACATATCTCGGGAGTTGATGATTGAGGCAGGAAGCAAACAGATCAATCTCTGGCATGGCCCACTTCTGGCAAAGATGGTGAAAAAAACCTCTGGTTGAAGAGCCTACTCCCCGGGATCGACTGTTGCTCGACTGAGAGGATCAATCAACCAGTTTTCCACCCCTGAAATTAAAATCGCTGACAAGGCCGGTACTGACCACTCCATCCAGTGAAGGATCCTTGAAGCCGCCCGGCTCCTGGTGCCATCCTGGTGATTTAGATAAGCCACTGCCGTGGTGTTGTCGGACTGTATCCAAATTGGGTGACCCCGAATGAGAGGGGACCAATGTGAAAGGGCTAGGAAAATGGCTCTGATTCTTGAACATTGATTTGAAGACTGGATTCCCTGAGGGACCAGAGACCCTGAGTTGTCCGGGCGCCGTCTCCCCGATACACTGGCATCTCGACTGATGATCAGCCATTGCGGAGACAGAAACTACTTCCCCTGATATAATGCAGGGGAGACTAGCCACAAGCCAAGGTCGGCCTGAACCTGGGGTGGAAGGCAAATCACTCTGTCCAGAGACTTTTTAGACCCATCCCAACAAGATAGGATTGCTCGCTGCAGAAAGAGAATGAAATTGCGCAAAAGACACGGCCTCAAAGGCAGCCACCATTCTGCCAAGAACCTGCATGCAAGTGCAAAGAGTATATGGGGTGTGTTTGTGAAGTAGAGTAACGCCTGACCGTAATCGTGGGATTTTCCCAGGTGGAAGTAACACTCTGGCCACTCGAGTGTTTCAGAACCATCCCCAGAAATTCCATTCTCCGAGACGGGATCAGGCAGGATTTGTCGAAGTTGACTATCCAACCAAAGCACACCAAAGTGTCAAGGGTGATCCGGATGCTGTCCAGGCAGTCGCAATGGTCTTGCCTCTGATGCGAAGGATCGCCATTAAGGGCACCAGGACCTTTGTGAAACCCTTGGTCTAGTTGCGAGGCCGAATGGCAGCTCTGAACTGAAAATGCTGTGAACCTACTGCGAAACACAGGAACCACTGGTGGGCCTGGGCAACTGGAATGTGCAGCTAAGCATCCTTGATGTCTATAGCAGAATGAAACTCACTCTATTCCAGAGAGGCCACCACCGACTGGAGTGACTCCATGCGTAAACCGGGAACTTGCACGTACCGGTTGAGCTCATTGAGGTCCAACACTGGCCTTACTGAGCCGTCTTTCTTGGGGACCATAACAAGGTTTGAATAAAAACTTTGGAAATGCTCTGACTCGGGGACTTGCATAACTACCCCTTGAAAGATGAGGGTATGGATTGCCTGAAAAAAAGCTTATGCCCAAGCTGTGGAAGAAAGAAAAAAAACATGTTGGGGAAACTGAATTGAATCCTGTATCCTGACATGAAGACTTCACAAACCTAGGCGTTGTCGACCTAGACCTGGCAAATTTCCCGATACTGTAGGAGACAGCCCCCCACCCAGGAGCCTTCAGACCAAGAACGACTTGGTGGAAAGACCTTTAGACGTTCTACGAGACCACCAGGACCAGCAGGACGCTGAGGGATGCTCAGCTCCCATCGAGCGGGGAATTTTACCTGCAGCCAGCTTTTATAAGGAATTTCCAAAAGGGCTGAAATGGCCTTTTCTGATGAATAGCAGCGCGGCTGATTTTGAGGGTGGAGAGTACTATGACACCCAATGGCCTCTGAAATAATCTTGTCCAAGCGCTTCCCAAAAAGCTTGCCACCAGAGAGTGAAAGACACCAGAAATTTTTCTTGGAGCTGAACCCACGACAAGATTTTAACCACAGGAGGGGCGAGTGCACACTGCATTGGCCGATGCCCACCCCGCAAAAGGCCCAAATGAGAGAATCCACACAGGAACTTCGCTCAGAAGCAAGAGCAACAACTAAATTTGTATAGGCCCCACCCGGGCACCCCCTGCTACAGCTGCCTTGACCAGACCGAGCAGGCCTTGCTGACCCAAGATGACGCAAATGCAGGCCACCTCAAAGGTGGTTTTTAAAAAACCTCCCAAGCCCACTTTGCGGTCCTAAGTCTGCGCATCCGAAAAAAACGGGGGATGGCCATAGACTTCAAGGGGATGGGGCATCCCCCGTTTGGGGACCCCAACCCAAATTGTCCCCGATTCCTCAGTAAAAGGACAAGTTTTAAGCCTTTGGGTGAGAAAAAAAACCCCTGTTTTCCTTTCCCTACAATAGTTCCTCAAACCCGGTTGGGAACACCAAAACGCTGCCCCCTGCTTTGTTAAAAAAACCTCCTCCGGGACTGGAACCTCATCTCTAACTAAAAGGAAATTCTAACAGCCCGGAAAGGCTGGCCCCGCCGCTGCCGTTCCATCATCTCTGTCTAGCTCACAGTCAGAATGAGAGTCCCCACTTGAAGCATTATCCGGGCATGGAGCTTCCATCTCAGTCTGCTGTCCATCTGGAGAGAGCTCAGGTGATGACGAGGAAGAGAGACTGCACTCTATGGCCAAAGCCATAAGCTGGGACAGTCTGAACATGTTGCCCATTGCAAGCGCGAGACCTGACCCATTCCGGGGCCACCGACTCCTGACAGATGGGGTCGGGCCCTGCAGGGGGGTGGGGCTGGGGGCCCCTGGGTGGCCGCAAGTAGTTTCGGGCAACAGCGAGGCAAAAAAGCCCCCCACTGTTTTGGACGGGGGCTTTGACCCTCTCCCCGGGAAAGGAAAGTGGCCCACTGAAGGCCAACTTACCAAACCAAGATGCTATGTCCTCCATGGAAACTGGTGATTAGGCTCTGCCCCCAACACAAGCCCGGGTTGCAGGAGGTCCTGCCCTATCCTGGGAGGGACCTGGAACCAATTGGGCAGTCCCCGGGGTGGAACAAGACCAGGAAAAGGCACGGTCTATTCCTACAGAAGCCGGGGACTAAATCCGAAATCGCGGCTGCGGCCCGCTCAGACCTGCCCCGGAGAGGCAGGTAAGGAACCATCCTACCCCTCAGCAGACAAGCCATCCCCCCGGAATGCAGAAAACCGCAATGGCGCCAAAAAAAACCGACTGACAGGCCCAAAAACTCCCATGCTGTTGCCGGTTGATCAAGCGGGGGGCATGCTCCCGACCCTCGCAAGGCCTCTTGAGGCTGGGATAACCGAAACGGTTAGGGGGAAAGTGGGGTTGGGGGATGCTGGTCGCAGGAAATGGAATTCCTGAGGCCCTCCAAATCCATAAAAGAAATGGAAAATCCTGACTACCCCAAAACGGAGGGAGACGGGGTAATCACCATTCCGAAGTCTTCGGGCGTCGCGGCATCACCCCTTTAGTACCATGCACCCGAAGGTGAGGAAACCGGAATCCGAAAAAAAGAGGCCGCGGAGGTGGGGAAGTGGGGGGTTGGTAAGCGTGTAAAGGAAGATCAGCCAGCTAAAGAACTGACTGGTTTCCTGACGCCCTCGTGGGGAAGAGGGTGGCAACGTCGTGGTGAAAATATGTGCCGAAGACCCTCCTGATAGGTGAGAGCCAGGCACTCAATCACCACCTGCAAGCAAACAAACTCAGCAAAGCTGAGAAGCAGCATCTGACGCCTACGGACACTAATATGAAAACGGATTAGCCTGGCATCAGCAGGAGGGATATAGTCCATCTGGGCAGGTCAAACATGCCTAGTGTCAGCATCCTGGGGCAAGGGTCTATACCCAAGGTGCTGTGTCCTCCAATGATATTGGCGAGAAATGCCTTTTATCTTATGACTAAAGTAAAATCTATTGACAAGTGTATTTTGAAATAGTCCTCATTCAACTGTCCTTCATGTTAAAAGCTAATCTTTGTAGTAAGAAAACCCCTTTAACTCCTTACCGCTGCAGCCAGTTTTGGCCTCCCTGACAGAGCGCTGCGCCACGTTATGTGAAGAAAATTTTTGCATTTTCCCATCCTGTGATTCGAGACTCTTTTCTGTGACACATTGTGTTTTAAATGTAAAAGTTTTGGCCAAAAAATCCTTGCTTATTTGTGAAAAAAATCCAAATATTTTGGAAAATTTGAAAAATTTTCCATTTTCAAACTTCAAAAATTTTTTGCATGTAAGACAGATATTTATTCCCCCAAAATAGTTTATAACTATATCTACCATTGTTTTTTAAAAGTTGGCATAATTTTTTAAATGTCTTTTTTTTTGACTTTGGGGGCTTAGAAAAAGTAGTAATAATTTTCCATTTTTTAAGAAAATTAGAATTTTTCATCTTTTTAGGGACCAGTCCAGTGCTGACGTAACTTTGATTGGCCTGTAAGTTAGATACCCCGCTATATGACTTTATCTAAGTAACTACATCCCTTTAACCACTTCCCGACATTGGACGGATGCATACCCCCCCTAGGGGGAAAAGTAAATTTCCCCACAAAGGGGACTATGAATACGTCCTGGATCTCAAAACTCCCCGTGTCAAAAGGACACGGAATTAAGGGGGAAAAGGGACTGCTGTCCCTGATTTGGGCAGAGCATCCCCCTCGCGGGCCCAAAGGGGGCACCGTTTGCCCCCCCCCCGCAGGGGCGTTGCTAGGGCCCTAAAACATCCGGGGCTCGGGCCCTTTGGGTTTTTTTTCTGGGTGGGGGCGGGGTTTTAACACGAAAATTTTTTCAGGGCCTCATTTTGAATGCGGATGTTTTTTTACAGAGAAAAACCTTGTTTCCTGTCCCTTTTTTTTTCTGCACATTCCACACAGATCCCGTCCTTTCCCCTCAGCAGTCACGTAAACAGTAAAAATCACCAAAATGAAAAAATTTACTTTTTTAAAACTTCTAAACCTTCAAAAGGGACAATCCCCCCAAAACATCACCAAAACATCCACCTACCAAGGGGAGCAAATCTACCAGACAAGTGATTTTAAAAACGCCCCCTACAAAAACCAAGACCCAAAAAAAACAAATTACTACTTAAGGCTCAAAAATCCTGCCAACCCTGCCCAACCCGCAACCCCCACAGTGCAAACAGCTGTCCCACAGGCTTTGTTTTACAAAAATTACCACCCCCATACGGGGAAACCAAAGATAGGGGGTAGAACAAGTTACACAGACCCCCTGAGGACTGTATATTCCCCCTTTACAGGTCCCTTTAAAGTGGTAGTTACTAGTTGTTTGTAAAACTCGGGCAGAAATATAAGTGATTAAAAACTGCAGTTACTTTTTAGTAAATCCCCGGGAGACGTTTTTTTTCGGGATCAGCGTCGTTCACTTTCCCCCTTTTTTTTCCCCAAATGGGGGTTCACACCTTAAAGCCGATTGCCCCCGGGCCAATACTTTCCCTGAGGTTTGGACACAAATTCTTGGGAACCCCTCACATTTCCACCAACCCCTTTAAATTTATGGGGTATACCCCCCAATTCCCTTCAGTTAGGTTTTAAAAGGGCACTAAAAGCAGTATTTTGGGGCCCCCAGGCAGTATATGGGGGGGCACGGGCAGTAAAATAGGGTGGCAAAAGGCAGGTATATGGGGGCCCACGGGGCCGGGAAATGGGGGCACTGGGACAGATATGGGGGGCCACGGGCAGTAAATGGGGGCCACAGGCAGGTTATTTGGGCCAGGCAGGAAATATGGGGGCCCCTGGCGGGATTTTGGGGGCCACAGGCAGGCGTATGGGGGCCACAGGCGGGCCGAACTGGGGGCCACAGGCAGGTATATGGGGCCACAGGCAGTATAGGGGCCCCGGGCAGGCTTTTGGGGGCCCCACGGGCGGGCCCATTATGGGGGCCAAAAAAGGCCCAAAGCATTATGGGGACGGGGGCACCATTTTTAAGGGGCACAGGCAGTTAGGGGGGGCCACAGGCGGGGATTTTGGGGGCAACGGGAGTATATGGGGGCCCCACAGGCAGTATAGGGGGGCCCACAGGCAGGCTTTTAATAGGGGCACAGGCGGGCATTATTGGGGCACAGGCAGCAAATTATAGGGAAAAAGGCAGGGTTTTGGGGGCCACAGGCGGGGATTTTGGGGGCCCACAGGCAGGGGGCCCGGGCGGGCTTTTTAAGGGCCCCAAGGCGGGGAAATAGGGGAGCCACGGGCACCCCATTATAGGGGCACAGCAGGGATATGGGGGCCACAGACAGTTTTTAGGGGGGCCCAAACAGGCGGGAAATTTTTAAAGGGGGCACGGCCCACCTTTTTAATAGGGGCAACGGCCACCCCCCTTTATAGAGGCCAGGGCAAGGGGTTTATGGGGGCCACGGGCGGGATATGGGGGCCACAGGCAGGCATTTTTTAGGGGCAAGGGCAGTATAGGGGGGCCAAAAGGCGGTAATATGGGGGCCCAGGCCAGGCCCCATTTATGGGGGGGGACAGGGCAGGCATTATAGGGGCCCGGGCAGCTTTTATGGGGGAAACGGGGCAGCTATTAGAGGGCCCCACAGGAAAGGGGATATGGGGGCCCGGGGCAGGGAAAAGGGGGGCCCCCGGGCCCAGGGATATGGGGGCCAAAAGGCAGGGAAAGGGGGGCCAAACAGCAGGATTTAGGGCCACAGGCGGGGGGATAGGGGGCCCCACAGGCACCCATTAAAGGGGGCACAGGGGGGGGGGAATAGGGGAGCCAACCAAAGGCCCCCCCATTAAAAGGGGGCAATTTAGGGAAAAATTTATTTTTTTGGGGCCACGGGCCCATTTGGTTGAGGGGGCCACGGGGAAAGGTTTATGGGGGCACGGGGCAGCCTTTAAATTAGGGGACGGGCCCGGGATATGGGGGCCACAGGGGATTAGGGGGCCCACGGGCGGGGGGAATATGGGGGCCCGGGCAGGGGAAAGGGGGGCCCAAAGGGCGGGAAAAATTTATTAGAGGGGACAGGAAAGCTTATGGGGGAAAACGGGCCCCGGGGTTTTATGGGGGCCCACAGGCGGGGGAAGTAGGGGCCCCGGGCAGTATTTTGGGGGCACTGAGACAGGAAAAACGCTTTGGGAAAATAACAACATTAATACTCCCTTAGCTCCCCCGGCGAGCGGCGTTTCCGTTCCTCTTAAAGGCCCAAAGCGCCCCCCCTTTCCGGAGTTTTCCTCGGTCCCAACGGCCTATGACGCGCTGGGGGGGCCCCCGAGGCAGGCAGCGTCCGCGATGCCCGTGATTTCCATCGCGAGGGTTTGGGGGCTGAGGCGCAGGGGGCCGCGCCGGGGTCCCCGGGCGCTTTTGGGGACCCGGGCAGGGCCCCGCTGTGTCGGACCTGCGGGCCCGACACTGTCTGCGGGGCGGGGAAAGCGCCCAGCTTTGCTCCGCAGAAGCCCGCGGCTGTTTTGGGCGGTGCGGGGGAACCCCACATGCAGTTTAAAGGCCAGCCCGGTTTAAAGGCCCAGCGCGGGGGCCCTGGGGGCCCGGGAAAATCGGGGCACGGGCCTGTTTTATTCGGGGCCCGGCCCCGAAAAAAAAACCGCCCTAGCGACCCCCTGCCCCCCCGCATCTGCGATGCTGTGTAAAAAAACACCCCAATCACCCAGGGGAGAAGTTTGGGTGGCTTTTGGGGTTTGGGGACCACCACACCCAAGCAACTTGCGATTGGCCCGTCGGTCCCGACCGGCCAATCGCGGGCGTTTGTTCCCCTTTTAAACCCAAACGAAAACCCCCTCGCGCCGCCTTCCGGGTTTAAGAACACTAAACCCAGAGCGGTCCCCCGTTACTGCCCCAGGTCGTTCCCCCTTTTACTGTGCGTTGGGTGGCCCAATTGGTTTGTCCCCCCCGATCCGTCACAAATCCTTCAGCGAGGCTCCTCTCCGCTCAGTTTGCCCCCGGCTGACTGAGATCTTTGGGGGTTCTAGTGGTTGCAAGGCTCCCTGTTTCTCTGACTTCACAAGACAAAAGGCAGCCAGCGAGCACCCTTCCCCCTGAAAGCGAAAAAGTGATTTTAAATCACTGACCCAGCTTTTTTTTTTTTTTGGCAGGTTTTTTTTTTTTTTTAATTTTAAAATTTTTATTTTTTTTTTTACCCACGGGTTGCCCCAAAAATACTTGCGCAAAACCACGCTAAACAAATTGACGCTTCATTGAAAGGGTTAGTAAAATTTTTTTTCCTTTTGTGGCCGGCTGATCAACCCTTTTATCACTTTCAGCCTCAGGGCTCAGTTGTTGGCACGGGGTTTTAACCTGCTCCCCTCTGGCTCGGGTCATTGACGCATATCACTGCCCAGCCCCTTTTTCCCCCATTGGGGTTTTGCTTTAAATTTTTTTTTTTTTGGTAAAAAAAATTTTTTTTTTTAGTAAATAGGTAAACGAACTTTTAGGTTAGTTAGTAGCGTAGGGGTAGGGGATGTCCGTATAGTTTAGACATTTTTTTTTTTCTATTTAGAATTTTTTAAAAAAAAAATTAGTTTTAGTTTTTCAAGTTTTTTTTTTTAAACCTTTTACTTTTGGGTAGTATTTTTTTTATTTGGAGGACTTTCCCAAGCAGGGGTTTAAATTTTTTTTTGCTGCCCGTTCATTCATTTTTTTTTTTTTTGTCCCTATAAATTAATTTTTTTTGTATTTGTTTTTCCCCTTTTTTTTTTAATCAAATTAAGAAAAAATTTTTTCAGAAAAGGGACGCGTAGTATATTTTTTTTTTACTAACGTCTTTTTGCTGATTTTTTTTTTTTTTGTTTTTTTCTATTTTTTTTTTTCCAACCCAAAAAAATTAATTGCCCCCAAAACCCTTTTCTAAGAAACTAATACCAACCCCCAAATTTGTCAAAAATTTATTTTTTACACATACACTTGTAAAAATTTAACAATTTTTTAAACCACCCCGTAATTTTTTCAAGCCCCCAAATTTAAAAAATTTTTCCCAGTCTTCCAAAAAACGCTACTCACGGAGGAGGCGTCCCTTTTTTCCTGGCCGAGGTTTAGTGATTTGTCGTGATTGGGGACAAGGATTTTTTGGGGGGGTTCGTCTTGTCCGAATCTCCGAGTCCCCCTTTCCGTTTGATAGGGTCCCTCCCGTAGACGCCCCCATGGTCTGAAAAGGGGCCCCCCAAAAAAGTAGGGGCCCCCCCGAAGGGAACTCCCCCCCAGAAAAATTACCACCCAAAAACCCCTTTGGATTTTGTGCCACCCCCAGGATTCCCCCAGGGCCCCATTTAAGGCCCCCTTTTTAAAATTAGATTTTTTTAAAAGTCTTTTTTCTTGGGGGATTTTGGTAGATTTTCAGGGGGGGGGGGCACGGGCCAAAACCTCAATGCCAGCATTTTTTGGGCCCCCAAAACCCCACATTTCATTTGTTAGGTGGACCCCTTGGAACCCACTGCAGAGAGGGAAGGGCATTTTGGGGCCTTATTCTGCACAGGGGAATGGGAAAAAAAAACCCCGGGCCCGGCAGGATTTGGATTCCTGTTTAATTTTTTAAACATACCCCCTTTTTAACCCCCGCCATGCCCTTTTTTCCCCCTTTACCCGCTTTGAAAAAATTAAAAAGTTTTTTGCCTACAACGGAAAAAACTCACTGTCCCAAAACCACGTGCAAACCCCCCTTATGACCGCTTATTTTAAATTTTGGGCCTTTTAAACACCCTTTTTCCAAGCCCCAAAATTTTTCCAGCGGTTTTTTACCCCTGAGAAATTTATTTTTTAGACAAAAGTCCTCCCCATTTCCCCAAGGGGCGGGTTTAAATTTCGAAAATACCGCCCGCGGTACGGATAAAAATTCCCAATGTGCAAGAGTACTTCCGGATAACCCCCAAACCTTCCCGGGTTTAAAACGAAGGGGAAGGACAGCCAAATTGTGCCCCCTGAATGCCCCCTTCCCAAAAATTAGTGAAAAATAGTGGGGATTTTTTGCACCCACTGCTGGTTAAAAGGTTACCACCGTATGGGGGAAAATTTTTTAAACCACATTCCCTTTTTAAGTGCCTCAGCTGCAGAGTACAGCAGCCTGGGGATGTGCGCAAGAACCAGAGGGGACCCCAAACCCTTTGTTGGGCATTTCCCCAAGGGGGAAACAGCCCCCCCCCAATCCCGCGGTGTTCTTTCTGGTCAAAAAACAAGGATAAGAGGGGCTCCTTGTATTTTACCAATGTCACGGGGCCCCACACTACCCCTGCCCGTAGAGGAAAAATTTTTGGGAAGTCCCACAAACCCGCTGTATCTGGATTCAATCGGTACATGGGGGGGGTAGACCCTTTGGACCAGGGCGAAGCCGTCAGTGGCCGGAAAACCAAGGTGTTGGGGACAAAAAGCTGCCCTGCACATTGTGCAAAGGGGATGAAAAACGCTTTTTTTCTTTTCCGTTGTACAGGCAAGCAGGGGGGCGTTTTTACCTTCCAAGAGAAGGGAAAAAAGGCGCTTTTTTTTTGGGGAACCCCGGGGTGAGGGCCCCAGCCTTTGTTCTGACGTCCCCCCTATTTTTTACCCGGTCAGCATTTCCCCAATGAAATCCCCCCCACTGGCAAAAAAAGGGTTTGGACCAAAAAAAAAGGGGAGTTTGGATAAAAGGGGAAACAGAAAAGAAAACCCCGTATGTTGGAACCTGCCCTGATAGCCCGGGCCCTGCATAAAAAAGAATGCTTCAAACTGTACCACTCTTTTAAAAAATTTTAGTTTTAAGTTTCTTTTTACCCTTTTTTGTGTTGCACCTTCCTGAAAGACCAAATCTTTTCAAAGGTTTTATTTTTGCGGTAACCTGGCAGTCCCGGAAAAGGGGGGGGGGGGCCCCGTTTTGGGCATTTTTCCCCGCCTTTGTAATGCAAAAATTATGTGTGAACTAATTTAAAGAAACACCTGTTTGTTCAAAAATTTAAAATTACACCCTTAAAATTTCCCTTGGGGGGTGTAGTTTTAAATTGGGGCCCCACTTTTAGGTGTTTTATAATTTTTTTCACATCACGGCATAAAAATTGTCGGGAAATGCTGTGGTATTTCAGCAAAATAGGCCTGTCATGGCATAATTGCTATGTTCCTCCATGGCGTGTATCAGGGGCAGCCAAATTCTAGGGTGACATGGGGGGTTTTGTCCCTAAAGGGGAGACATTCAGAAAAATTGGGAATTAATTTTTCATTTTTGAGCAAGGCGTGTCGCTGTTATTTTTAAAAATAGGGAATAAATACGGGATAAGTGTTTTTTTCACCTTATACCTCTAAATGCATGTCCTAAAAATTTTTCCTCTAGGGTCAAATGCCAATAAAACCCCTAGTAAATTCATTGAGGGGTGTTTTTTTCCCAAAAAGGGGGCCCCATTTTTTGGGTTTTTTTTTCTCCGTTCTGGAACTTGGGGGGGTCTCATATGAACATGGGGGCCCCCAGCCATCCAGCTTATTTGAAAACCCAAAGAAAATAGAGCCCCTTTCCCTTCAAAGACTCCCATGTCCCCCGTTTTGTTTTATGACCCTTTGGGGTATTCCCTTATTGAAAAAAATTGGGCAACATGTTTTGGGGTGCTTTTTCCCCTCCTTTTTTTTTTGAAATGAAAAATTTTCAGATTAATAGGAAAATTTTCTGGAAAAATTTTTAATTTTCATTTTCCAACGGGTTTCCCAGAAATTTTCTGTGAAAAATTGTGGGGTAAAAAGGAAACCCTATACCCTAGAGAATTCTTGAGGGTTCAGTTTAAAAAATGGGGCCCCTTTTGGGGGTTTTCCTTTGTTCTAGAACTGGGGGGACCTACAAAATCAACAGCCTCCAGCCAATTTCCCAGCTTATTTTGCATCCCAAACCCAATAGCTCCTTCACTTCTGAGACCCACTATGGCCCCAAATTTTCTTTATGACCACATATGGGGATTGTAACACTCAGAAGACATTGTGCAATAGGTTTGGTTTGCTTTTTTTCTACATCCTTGTGAGCATAAAAAATTTGGGGAAAAAAATTTTAAAATTTATTTGAGAAAATTTTAAAATTTTTATTTTTTTGGTCTAATTAAAAATTTTTTTTGTGAAATAGCTGTGGGGTCAATAAATCATACACCCCTTGATGAATTCTGTGGGGGTGTTTTCCTAAGGGGTTTTTTCAGTTTTTTTTTACCCCTTGGTGTCTGGAAACCTGAATGTTGCTATAAAATTATAATAAATGATAGCCCAAATCCGTAGGTCTCCTTCAAAATTTTGAGGCCTGTGGTTGAGTCAAAAACATACAGGGCCACATTGATATATTTCTAGAAACAGCAGTTAGGGAAACTTCATTTTTGTGTTTTTCTGTTCCCTATACTAAATTCCCCTAAAATAAAGATTAAAATTGAAAAATTTGGCCCAAAAAAATGACCTTTTGAAATTTTTCCCCAACTTTTTTCTTTAAAATTCCCCTAAAACACCTAAAGGTTTAAAAAAAGTGCGTTTTTAAAAACCAAAAAGGGTTTAGTTTCTTACATGGGGGGATTTTGGGGGGTTTTTTAACATACAGGCCCCTAAATTCTCATGTGAACTGAAGTGGACCCTAAAAAAATTGTATTTGTAAATTTTTTTGAAAAATTGCATCAATTTATAAAACCTCCCCAACTTCCTAAAAAAGTTAAGTAAATTAAAAATAATTATGCCCCAAAATACAGAAGACATACGGTAGATGTATTTATATACATTTTGTGTAGTTTCTATCTGTCTTCGTGGAGACATTTTTTAAGTTTGAAAAATGGGACATTTTTCGCGATATTTTGAAAATTTTTTACAAAAAAAAAAGTAGTATTTGGACCAAAAAAATTTTTACTATCTTAAAAACATTTTAGGGCCGGAAAACAAATCCTGAATCACATGGTAGGTAAAAGCATTAAAAAAATTATTCTTACATAAAGTGACACATGGAAAAGTTTTTTAAAAAGGTGCTCTGTCGGAAGGGCCAAAACGGTTTTCGGCGGTGGGGGTTTAAAATTTAAAAACAGCAGTTAGGAAAGTTTATTAAAACCCTTAGGTGTTTCACAGGAAATTTAAAACAAAGTGGAGGTGAAATTTCAAAATGTACTTTTTTTTTTTTTTTTTTTTTTTTTGCGATTTTAAATTTTTATTCACGAACACGGTTTTAAATTTCCAGGGAAATGCAACTTAGTATTGATTCCCCAATTCTGCCCTTTTAGGAATCCCCTATGTACCCCAGTGCATATTTGGTTTAAACCCCAAGCCCCCCCCTTTCCCCCGTAGGGGAGAACTAAGGAATTTGGGGTCTCATTTCATTAAATTTTATTTTTGGCGCCATTTAAATTTGAGGAGGCCCTAAGGGGCTTTAAAACTTAAAAAACACCCCTAAAGAGACCCCATATTGGGAAACTACACCCTTAAGGGGGAAAATATACAGGGTGCAGGGAGTTATTGACCCAACAGGGGGTTTCCAAATTTTTTTAGCGTTAGGCTGTGAAAATGAAGATTTTTTTTTTTTCCCAACAATCTGCAATTTTTGCTGAAAATGTTTAATTTTTACAAAGAATCCTGGAAAAAAAGCACCCAAAATTTTATGACACATTTTCTTCCAAGTTCAGCAGTACCCTATAGAAGTGTAAACTGCTGTTTGGGCGCATGGCAGAGCAAGTTATTTGGCTTTTGGAACGCAGATTTTTGGTGGGGGGCCATGTCGCTCTGCAAAGCCCCCAAAAAAAGCCAAAAAAAGGTGAACCTTCCATAAGTCACCCCCATTTTTGGGTTCAAAACCACTCCGGATTCCCTCTGGGGGGATTGTGCATATTGGGGTACACAGGTGTTCCACAGTTTTTTTTTGGGATTGGGCCGAAAATCGGGGGGGGGGGGGGGGTGGGGGGGGGGGGGGGGAGGCGTGAAATGCATTTTCCCGTCTTTGTTTTTTGGTTTTAATTTTACAGGTTCGCCGTGTGATGTAATTGACATAACTTTGCTATGGGGGTCGGTACAATTACAAGGATATAAATTTTATATATTTTTATGTTTTATTACTTTTACACAATAGAAATGGGTCTATAAAACATTGCGTTTCTATGTTGTCCTATTCCGACAGCCATAACTTTTTTAATTTTCTGATAATGAAGCTGATTATGGGCTGTTTTTTTGCGGGATGATTTAACGTTTTTATTGGTACCATTATGGGGTGCATATGACACTTTGATCACTTTTTATTAAGGTTTTAGTGAGGCACTTTGAACAAAATACAGCAGTCTTGGCAGTTTTTTTTTTACAGCGGTCACCTTGCGGTATCAATGACATGCTAGTGTTACTCAGCAGGTCGATACGCTTACGGAGATACCAAATTTGTATTTTTGTTATGTTTTACTGCTTTTACACAATAAAAACACTTTTATTCAAAAATGAAAACATGTTTTTGCATCGCCATAGTCTGAGAGCCATACATTTTTTATTTTTCTGTGTACGGAGATGTGTAGGGGCTTGTTTTTTGCGGGATGAGTTGACTTATTGGTATTTTTTTGGGGGGGATAAAGCTTTTTGACCAGTTTTAAATTTGTTTTTTGGAAGGCAGGGTGAAGAAAATACTGAAATCCAGGTAGTGTTTTTTTTATTTTAACAGCGCTCACTGTGCAGTATACGTGACAAGTTAGTTTTACTCTGTGGGTTGATACGATTACGGCGATACCCAATTTATATAGTTTTTTTCATGTTGAAGCACTTTTAAAAAAAAGTGTTTTTATTGTGTAAAACAATATTTATGCATCGCTGTCTTCTAATAGCGATAACTTTTTTATTTTTCCGTATACAGAGCTGTGTAAGGACTTTTTTTTGCGGGATGAACCATTTTATGTGCTGCGGAATGAACAAAAACCGCAGTAAATTAACGTAAATTACTCATAGAGCAGGTCGTTATGCACGCAGCGAAACAAAATGTGTACTTTATTTTTTCTCTTTTTTTGGGGCGATTAGCATTTGTAAAGGAGAAAAGGGCAGTGTACGTGTTTTTATTTTATTTTCGTGTTTAACTCTCCTCCCCACTTTTTTCATTGGTCCCCATAGGGGAATTGTATGAGTGATCTTCAAATCACTCATACAATAGGAGGTCAGTACACAGCTTATTGCTATGTACTGGTCTCCATGGTGACTGTCAATCACCATGCCCGGCAATGCCAACAATGCATTGCCGGGCATGGTGACATCACAGAAAGCCCAAGAAGTGTTTTTTCACTTCCCAGGCTGTCTGATACGAGACAGTAAGGGCACGATCGTGCTGTTGCACGCCGAGAGCAGGCAGAAGAAGGGAGCTTCTTCTGCCTGCGCCTTATCTTAATAGATTGTCGGAGCTAAGGGTTTAAACAACCGCGGGCGGAGCTCACTCCGGCCGTGGGTGATGCGGCCTAAGGCCCGCATGATCGCTAGGATGTACCCATACGTCCATTTGCGGGAATGCACCCCCCACTATGACGTATGGGTACGTCTAATGTCGGGAAGGGATTAAAACGGCACTTAGGAAGTTTGTTAACCCTCTAGGTCATGGGTGTCAAACACAAGGCCCGCGGGCCACATCCGGCCCGTGGCCTTGTGTTATCCGGCCTGCAATCTCTCTGACTCTGCACGTCAATTTTACCATGGCTGCGCAGAGTCAGCACCTGCACACTCGCTGTGCAGCTGCTCTTACAGTGAGAAGGCAGGACAGATGGTTACTGTCCTGCTTTCTCACCTGTATGTACAGCGCTCACTGGGCGCTGTACATATACCTCAGCATCGCACCACGACCCCTGTGACGCTGGGTCACCTAAGCCGGCAGCCCTGCGTGGCCAAGGAGATCCCGGGACCTGCGTGACTCTGTAAGCGGCGTGATGACGTCACACCACTTACACTGTACACCAGCTACCGGACCTGGCCGCGCTACACGGACCACGAGGAGGCGAGTACCTTTTTTATTTTATATTCATTAGCTGCAGGGGGGCATCTACCTGGCTGCAGGAGGCTACAAGGGTGGCATCCACCTGGCTGCAGGAGGCTACACGGGGAGCTTTCCACTGGCTGCAGGAGGCTACACGGGGAGCATCCACCTGGCTGCAGGAGGCTACACGGGGAGCATCCACCTGGCTGCAGGAGGCTACACGGGGAGCATCCACCTGGCTGCAGGAGGCTACACGGGGAGCATCCACCTGGCTGCAGGAGGCTACACGGGGAGCATCCACCTGGCTACAGGAGGCTACGGGGGCTGCAAGGGGCATATTGCCATCTGGCTGCAAGGAGCATATTGCACGGACCACGAGGAGGCGAGTACCTTTTTTATTTTATATTCATTAGCTGCAGGGGGGCATCTACCTGGCTGCAGGGGACTACACGGGGCATCTACCTGGCTGCAGGAGACTACACGGGGGATCTACCTGGCTGCAGGAGACTACACGGGGGATCTGCCTGGCTGCAGGAGGCTACACGGGGGATCTACCTGGCTGCAGGAGACTACACGGGGGATCTACCTGGATGCAGGAGACTACACGGGGGATCTACATGGCTGCAGGTGACTACACGGGGGAACTACCTGGCTGCAGGAGACTACACGGGGGATTTTACCTGGCTGCAGGAGACTACACGAGGGATCTACCTGGCTGCAGGAGACTACCGGGGGATCTACTGGTTTGCAGGAGGACTTACACGGGGGAATCTACCGGGCTGCAGGAGGACTACACGGGGGATTCTCCCGGGCTGCAGGAGATACACGGGGGACCGACCTGGCTGCAGGAGCCGACCCGGGGGATCGACCTGGCTGCAGGAGACTCCACGGGGGATCTACCTGGCTGCAGGAGACTACACGGGGGATCTACCTGGCTGCAGGAGACTACACGGGGGATCTACCTGGCTGCAGGAGACTACACGGGGGATCTACCTGGCTGCAGGAGACTACACGGGGGATCTACCTGGCTGCAGGAGACTACACGGGGGATCTACCTGGCTGCAGGAGACTACACGGATCTCCTCATACCTCTCTGATCGGACATTCAGTGTCTCTCACTCTTGCACCACCTCCTCCTCTCGCCCCCCTCTCTGTTGGTGTCCCACAGGGGTCAGTCCTGTGCCCACTACTCTTCTCTATCTACACTCTTGGCCTGGGTCAACTCATAGCTTCACACGGCTTTCAATACCACCACATCTCCGGTCCTGATATTATCTCTCTTCTCTCCCGGATCCCAGACTGTCTATCGACCATATCCTCCTTCTCCTCCTGCCTCCTAAAACTAAATGTGGAGAAAACAGAATTCATCATCTTTCCACCGTCCCACTCCATCCCTCCACCTGATCTCTCTATCACTGTCAATGGCTCTACACTATCACCAGCTCCGCAAGTCTGCTGCCTTGGGATGACCTTTGAGTCCTCCCTGTCTTTCAAACCACACATCCATACCCTCACCTCTGCCTGCCACCTCCACCTAAAAAATATCTCACGCATCCGCCCATTCCTCAACTTTGACACTGCAAAAACGTTAGTCCATGCCCTTACCATCTCCCGCCTAGACTACTCTAACACCATTCTCTGTGGCCTCCCATCCAGCACTCTTGCTCCCCTTCAAACCATCCTCAACTCTGCTGCCCGTCTGATTCACCTCTCTCCTCGCTACTCCTCTTTCCTCTCCCCTCTGTCAATCCCTTCACTGGCTACCCATTGCCCAGCGAAATCCATTTCAAGGGACCTAACCATGCCTACAAAGCTCTCCATAACCTCTCCCTCCATACATCTCTGCTCTAATCTCCAGATACCTCCCCTCTCGTAATCTCCGCTCCTCAGAGGAGCTTCTTCTCTGCTCTCCTCTCATCAGCTCCTCACACAACCGTCTCCAAGACTTCTTCCATGCTTCCCCCATTCTCTGGAACTCATTACCCTAAAACATCAGACTCTCCCCAACTTTTACGAGTTTCAAAAGCAACCTGAAAACCCATTTCTTCAGGATAGCCTATAACCTACAATAACCCCCACACAGTACACCGCCAACAAGTGTTGCCCCACCCCTTCAGTTCCCCCCCCCTTCCTTGTAGATTGTAAGCCTTCGCAACAGGGCCCTTCCCCCCCTGTTCAGTTGTTTTTTCGTCACCATTGTATTTGTACAACATTTGTAGTAATCCCCTTGAAGTACAGCCCCTTGGAATTTAAGGCGCTTAAAAAAATATAAAATTTTTTTTGGGGAGTCTGGATGAAGATAATAAAGCAACTCTGGTAGTGTTATTTATTTTTAACAGCACTCAGCATACAATCTATGTCAGATGTTAGTTTTATTCTCTGGGTCGATATGATTACAGCAATACCGAATTTATATTGTCTTTTAATTTTTGTAGCAAATTTTTGTAAAACAAAATTTATTCCGCTATTTTTTTAGTTTTTCCGTATTGGGGCCTGTAAAATTTTTTTTGCGAGTGAACTGAGTTTTTTTAAAACCCCTTGGGGTGTATATGACTTAGCGCTTTTTATTGCATTGGTGTCAAAAAAACACGTTCTGCCTTTTTTTAGAGCATTCATTGTGCGTGTAAAATAACGCAACAGATTTATAGGTCGTTAAGCACTTGGAAATATCAAATATTTGTACTTTTTTATTTCTGATCTTTTTTGGGGTGATTGGCATTGATAATGGGGAAAAGGCAGTGTATGTGTTTTATTTATTTGTGTGTGTGTTATTACTGTGTTTCTTTTTACTTTCATTTTTTTTTTTCATTACCTATCTTTTTACTTGTCCCCACAGGGACTTGGCTAAGCGATCATTACTGTACTGCTACATATTGTAGCTGTCAATCACCATGCTGACTGTGCCCTCCAGTGGCGTCAGAGACAACCCAGTCATTGCTAGGCTTCATGGTTGTCATGGAGACCATTGGCGTCCCATTATCTGTTTTTCCTAAGGGATAATCGGCTGCGACTAGAGTAAACTCCGGTAGTGGCCAATGCCTTAGCATACCAGCTGTAATATACAGCTGGTTTCCCACAGCCCTTCCCAACCAGGATGTTAACGTACGACAAATGTCGGGAAGGTGTTAATGGACAAAACACCTGTGATTCCCGCTCTTAAAATATCATCTTCTTAATTTAAATACCCTCTTCCAGTTAGCCTTCGGAGGTTCTTTTTCTCCATGCACTGTAGATGTTTACTGACTGCGCACAATAAAACAAACAAAAGGCAGAACTATTGGTGCGTCATTAGTTTAGCTAGATTTAGTTTGTCTACTACTGTGATATGAGTAAGAATTAAACCACATTTTATTAATAATCAATACAGAAAACTCATTTCAAAAAGGTCGCTTTTTTTTGCAAGTACATATCCAATTGATATTTCATACAAATCTTTCTTGCATAAACCACTTTAACAATATGGCGGTTAAGTATATATCATGTAGCAGATTATTACCTCCTGCATTTTTTCACCTTCTGGTACAAGGCCAGGCACATATGTGAATTCAGTTATCAGATCATGCATCTTTTGTCCAAAGTCTTCCAACCAACGAGATGAGACCTTCATATTATAAGAGTGCATTAAATCATTTCGGCACTTAATCATCTGCAAAGACAAACAATACATACAAAGTTAATTATCCAACTAAGGGTTAATTGTAACAACTACAAATTCGATGTGCATCTTGCACTGCAGATAGGCTTTTCTTAACCCAGGGCAAAGATTTCAGGTATCTTTCCTCCACACAAAGTACATCTAGTGTGGTTGCAAGAAAAAAGTAAACCGCTTGTAATTACCTGGATTTCTGCATGGTTTGCTAACAAAATGTTGATAATTATATGTTTTGCATAATACTGAGGAGAAATTTTCTCGCAAATGTTTTTTCCAGTTCACTAATATTTCTGGGATGCCTTGTATGCACAGCACTCTTCTGGTCATGGTATAGTATCTTTATAAGGTTAAAGGGGTTGTCCACTTCTTAAAAAAACAAAATTCTGGGGTGGTTGTTTGTTCAGGGGCATGCAGTCCTCGCTTTTTGTGGAACCTTGGGGTGGGGATTGGACGACGGAGCATTTGGTCATAATACTGCAAAGACAGGAGCGATTTGAGTCACACGCTCAAATGTTTATTTGTTATAACTCCTGAGGCCTCTGTTGCCTCATTCATGTGTTGCACCACGTTTGGTGCTAAAATTTAAAATTAGAGTTTTCAATATAGATGCCTGCGTGCATAACTATTATTGTTAACATTTTGTACCCATTTTGTGATTCGCATTTGTGGTGTATTTCACATCTTGTTTGAAGAAAGCTCTTAATAAAGACATGGTTAAAAAAACAAAAACAAAATAATATTATGCTCTTGGGGTTCCATAGAAAAAGAAACCCCTGCACTCATGTTACCGGTGCTCGATTCCAGCGCTGGCTATCCCAAGTCTTCTGTTGTCATTCTGGTACTTCCAAATGGGCACATCACCGCTGCAGCCACTGATTGGCTGCAACATTCATGTGCCTCTGATTTGCATCACCATTCTGAAGTGAACAGTTCTGAACGGTGATGTAGAGGCATGTGACCACTAAAGCCAATCAGCGATTGCAGTGATGACGTCCCTGTTCGGAAGTATCAAAATGACAACAGAAGACCAGACACTGGAACTGAGGACCAGGAAGGTCAATAGAAGTTTTTTTTTTTAATGGGGCAGCAGCACTATAATATATTTTTTTAGGAAGGGAACAATCCATTTAGACTCAGGGCTCTGAACTGTCTATTCTACAACACTTATTTTCCAATTAATCCTTTTTTGATTTACTTGCATGGCTTAAGTCATTGCTATTTCAGCTTGAGGTCATGGATTGTTGTTATCACATTCTTTAGTAAAATATTTGGACACTCCATTGAATTTGCTGTTCTCTCAAAATTTGCAATTGGTTACAAAACTAGATATATCCTTAAAGGGGATGTATTGCTTCCTTACTTTGGCTGAGTCACACTTCTCTTAGCTTCCCAGCTCTGTGAATGCAGGGGCGTTTCTTCCCCTCCCAGCTGGATGACATCATCCCCCCGTCACTGCTGGCCTGAGACTCCCCCCTCCTCCCCCTCCCCTCTGAGTCCACATATCACTGTGTCTCTCTCTATGCAGTCTTATTTTATAAGAACTGTATACATACCACAGGCTGCATTCAATCTAATCTGAGCACTGATCTCTCACAGCTGGAGATGTATTACAGCTTTCTAAGAATGGCACAGATCTGCGCAGGAGAGTTAGGCACAGGGACAAAACTGTCATGTTTTCTCATTGTACAATCTGCTGCAGTCTGTTTCTGCTAGGTGTGGAGACAGAAAATGCTATGGCCCCTAACTCTGAGTCAGAGACACAGCTCTGTGAATCGACCCAGGGGCTGTACAGAATGTAAATGAGCTCTCAGCTAGTGAATTGCAAGGAGGAGGGATCAGGAGGGATTCGACCCACACTGGATATCAGTGTAATAAAAACACAAGATAAGGGACACTGTGAGAACAAGGCAGCTTTGCTAATGACATCCAATTGCAAAGTTGCTTGTTTTCACTGTCCCCTTATTCTGAAGACCATTTAATGAAAAGATAACACCCCTTTAATGTCAAACGTAAGGTAAATATGTTTTTGGAAAGCACTGGAACATGTGCCCGTGACAGTACTGATGTATTAAAGTGAAGTAAACTATACCGCTCTGACTCTTGATATGTTCAGTTCTCTGAAATGATCACAAGAATTTATCAGGTTGAGAAGAGCTGCTGCATCACATTTCTCAAATCCTTTGGAATGGGTTTGTCCACGCGGCATATAAACCTAGAAAACAAATAATAAATCACAAATTACCTGCCAAATCCTTAAAATTTTGTAACGAACTAAATATTGCAGAAATTATTTTCTGCAGCAAATCCACACAGTGGATTTGCTGTAGGACTTCAGTGCAAATTATGCATGGAAATAAGTGAATAAAAAAGAACATTCAGGACATCCTGCAAATTCTCATATTCTCACCCCACCTTATCTGATGTGAATTTCTTTCAGACTTTGTTGCAGATTCCACTCATTCCAGTTTATGATATTTTTACAGCAGAAATTCATAGCTATGTGTAAACATGGCCAAATCATGTCTGAAAAAAACTGTCCCAAAGTACGCAGGATCTCCAGGGGTTGGACAAAATACCCAGGAGACTTCCATTTTTACATAGTCAAGTTGAATTTTTTTCTGCCATCACGAAAACACCCCGTTTTCCTCAGCGACGCAGGTTTTATCACTGTGGACACGCCGTATTACCTGTGGTATTTCTAAAAATCTGTTTGTTTTCCAGACATGATGTCAGATATCATGTCAGACTTGACAGAATTCCAAAGGGGAATGATTGTGGGTGTGCTTCTGGAAGAGGCACCTGTAATACAAGTTTCTGAGTTGATGGGTTAGTTGAAGTATACCCTATTTTTAACACAAGTTGATCATTAAAACATAACCTTTATTAAACCATTTTAAAAAAGCCATCTAATTAAAAGCCCAGTGTGCATGGTGCCCATATTGTTTTTGTATTATTTATAAGGAACCCGTCACATTTAACTTGCTATCCGAACTATTAGTAGCATGTTATAGAGAAGGTGAGCATATTGTCATATAATTTTGTTTGGAGAGTTTCAGTAGAATATGGAATTTATTCATTTAATTCACGGTCTATTCTGGGTTAAGAAGTCCTGTAGGCAGTTTTTGGTGCCGATTTACGCAAAAGCCGTGGTCGGTTTTTGGATTTGCTGTCAGCTCTGTACAACTGAATATACGGGAATCCAATGGGAATCCCGCGGAATATCCATGTTGCATATTCCGCTGGATTTTAAAACGGAGAGTAAAAAATCTATGCTTAATAAACTACAGCACAGATTTTTTTGTGCTGTCTATACAGCACTGGGTACCGTTGGACTTTTGTCAAATTCAAAATACTGAATACACCTAAAATCCGACGGAAAACCTGTGCTCTGTAGACCTAGCCTAAGGAGAAACTACACAATCCCATTGTTACAATGTTGCTATGGTCCTTAACACTTAAAAGGGGTTTTCTCGCTACAAAGATCATATCTCAAATGATGGAGACAGTAAAAATAAGCACTTTTGCAATTGGTTTGCTTTACTTAAGTTACTTAGTATAGCAGATATGAGCTTTTCTGTGCATCTATAGCTATTTCTGCAGCTGCTGGACGGGACACACCCCCATTTATTGTCACTGGCTGACTGATATGTCATTCAGCCTGTTCGGACACGCCCCTGGACGGGAAACACCCCCCTGTGCTGTGATTGGCTGCCTGCACTCTGTGCTTACTCCCCTCTAAGCTGTGTAAATCAAGAGTAAAACTAACAGCCTGAGATGACTGCTGGCTCTATACTCATCTCCCAGCTCTAAGGTGAACGATCTGGGCAATTACTATCTAGCTGATAGATTCACTCTCCCCTCATGTAACACAGTCTTATACAGTCGGTTCCCATCACCCATATAACACAGCCTTATAAAGTCTGCTCTACCTCTGATAACAGAGGGGGGAGAAGAGGGGAGGGTAGTGTGCATTCCTCACACTTGCTTCATCAGTTCAGGCTGTGTGTATAACTGATTACACCATTACAGGTGATCCGATTATAGCATATGGTTACAAGGAGCTTGTGCAGCCTCTAGCTGAGAGCTCTGCAGCCATGAGAACACTGCAGGAGGGGTGCAGAGCTGAAGTCCTGTCCCTTCCCCTGCTTCATACAGAATGATGTCACAACTCTTCAGTGAGGGGAGACACGCCTCCTGGCAGGAGAGGCACGCCTACAGGGAAGAGAGACTCGCCCCTGGATTTGAAGTTGAGACAGAGAGTCAGCTCAAGTGTGCGAAAGGTTCAAACGATAAAACCCCTTTAAGAATTGAATATTCATGTAAAGAATACAAAGAACAGAATGCAAAGAATACACTGAGGGGCACATGTATTAAAACGGTCTCAAACTACTTGTTATGTGAATGTAGCATTCTGCAATATGTATGAAAGTGTCGCACTATACTTCAATAATGTGTTACATCGTATGATAATCTTCTAGCCTTGCTCCTTTGAAAATAGCATGGATTATTACACTATTTTTGGGATATATTCTATCGAGCAACGTTCATAAATGTGTCTAATCTTATGAATGGGGCGACACGCCCCATAACACCTGGTGCAGTCAAAAGTATCTAGGATGTCGGACGCAAATCTTTTATACATATGTCGGATTTGTCGCACGCTACACCAGAAAACTGGCGCAACTTGTTTCATACATCTGAGTGTCCTCTATAAGACTTAGATTAAATGATATATTCCACTATATACAATGGCCACCACCACTTACGGCATGTTCACACGGCTTAAAATGGGCCGTATTTCGGTCCGTAATTACGCGCCGAAGTGCGCAAATTACAGGCTTAAAACGGCCCAGTCATTACGGTAATCCACAGTTCTCATAGAGAACTATGGATTACGTCTCCGCTCCCTGATCGGCGAATCCGCCGGGCGGGGAGATAAGTGACATGTGAATTACCAGCGGCGTATACGCGCCGCTGGTAATGCAAGTCTATGGGCCGGCGAAGTGCCGGCCCCCCGCTCACTCCCCCGCTCCGCCCCGCCCCCGTCCACACGGTTTAATTGCCGTGCGTAATTACGTCCCGCAGTTAAGCCGTGTGAACATAGCCTTACACTGACTAATTTAAACAACACATCCCTGACACAGTTCACCGCTGACCGGCATCTTCAGGAGTTAGAGGCAAGTTATGTTTTAATGATCCACTAGTGGAAAGAGTAGGGTGTTGTTGTGCTCTATGGCACGTTAGTATATTTTCTTGAACTTATGTATCCAATTGCTAACCAAGGGGATCTCGTGTTATTTATCTTGAAAGTCAAACCATAATATTAGGTACAAAAGAGCACTTCATCGAATTGTAGCCAAAAAACACAAAACTACAGCCCTGTAGAGTTGACTGCACGTTTAAGGGTACCAGTATCAATTAAAACAGTCTGGTGTTCACTGTACAAAGATGCTATTCATTGATGAGCTGCAGTAGCCAAACCTTTGTTGACACGGCTTCATTTTCAAGGTGGCAGTATGAAGCAGAATAAAAGCCTTATGTGATGACAGATGGTGGAACGAGGAAGTTATTGTGACAAGCAACCGTGAGTCTGTCCTACATTCTGTTAAACTATATGTTTAGGCTTTTTCCAACGTAGTGACACTATGTTAGCAATTATGAATTGTATTATACACTGGGATGCCCATCTTGTTGATATATGTTGTCAATAATTACTTTTTACTATATTTTATTGTCTTTTATCTCAGATAATAAAAGTTACGTTTTACAAAGGGCATTTTTGTATGGACAATGATTTCCCTTTTTGGCCTCGTGTTTAACATTCAATTTTTTGTGAGCTTTTAACAAAAATAAAGCCAAAATGGAAAAGTCATGTGTGGAAAACGTTAGCAGCAATAACTTGAACTCATCATTGTCATTATCAGTCCCACACATTGTACTGAAGGAATTTTGGTCCACTCCTCTCTACAGCGTTGCTTCAGTTTATTGAGGTTTGTGGCCTTTTATGCATAGCTGTCATATGCATAGCCCAATTGAAAAGCCCCAGCATTTCAATTGGGCTGAGGTCTGGACTTTGACTGCTCTCTTGCTGATTGGCTGCAGCAGTCACGTGCCACGTCCCTCACATAACCATTTGAAAGTGAACAGCTGTGAATGGTGATATAAGCATAGCCATGTGATCGCTACATCCAATCAGTGGCTGCAGTGGTGATGTCCCTATTTGGGAATAGGAATAAGTAAATAGACAACCGAGTAGATGTAGCACTGGAACGGAGGAAGGCGGGCATAAGCCTTTTTTTTTAATATTTTTTTTTTTATTAGGGACTTCTTATTCATTTTTTAGAGGAACAGAACAACCCCTTTGGGCCTGTCTATATAGCATGATTTTGCCATCGGATTTCGAGGTGAATTCAGATTTGAAAACCTTCTGATTCAGAATCTGACCAATATTTTGTCCTTGCCATGTGGACGCAGCCTTTAAGAAAAGTATATTTCTTTATTCACATTTGAACACTTTCTGCTAGGTTTCTAAACAGATTACAGTTAATTGTTTGGGATACCAACATGAAGATGTTACATATATAGTTATATAGTTAGTACGGTTGAAAGAAGACACGTGTCCATCAAGTTCAACCAAGGGTGGGGAAAAGGTGAGTGAGGGAGAGAGACAAGGACTTTAAGCCCAGCCTCACCACTGGTTAATGCCCTGGAACCCACAAGGCAAGAACCAATCTGCTCCAGTGGAGACCATATCTCTGACCCCAGAGCCTCCACCAGCCAGGATCCAGAATTTTACATGGCTACATACGCATTAATATTCTTTAGTTCCAGGTAGGTATCTAAGCCTTTCTTGAAACTCTCTACAGTTCCTGCTGTGACCAGCTCCTCAGGCAGCTATTCCACAGATTCACAGTTCTTACAGTGAAGAACGCTCTTCTCCTCTGGAGATTGAATCCTTTTTTCTCTAGTCGAAGGGAATTTCACGTCGTCTTTTGAGGGGGCTTCACTTGAAATAATTTTTCCCCATACTTTTTGGTGGGACCATTTATATATATTAATCATGTCTCCCCAAATCCGTCTTTTCTCAAGACTTAATAAGTTCAATTCTACTAACCTCTCCTCATAACTAAGATGCTCCATTATTAGTTTGGTTGCTCGTCTCTGTACTCTCTCTAGCTCCATTACATCTCTTCTATAAACTGGGGCCCAGAACTGAACAGCATATTCTAAGTGAGGTCGCACCAATGCTTTGTACAGCGGTAGAATGACATCCTGGTCCCGCGAGTCCATGCCTCTTTTAATACACGCCAATATCTTACATGCTGATTGACACTGCATGCTGTTCTGTAGTCTATGATCTACAAGAACGTCCAGATCGTTCTCAACAAGCGATTCTCCACAAGCGATGGGGAAACCTTCTCACTCTGTTAAAGATTCAGAGTTAATGTTGGTGGTCTTCTCCTCCTCATCTCTTGGCCAGAGTATATAGAAGTTACAAAGACCATCTCATTCTGGAGGACCTATCCTGTATTCCACTGATGATCCATTGATTTGAATATTCCCTATGTAATGCTTCACTTCTCCTGTGATGGTGCTGCAGAGAAATAGAATACTTACTGCTAGATTTCCCCACAAATTAAAGCTGATGGCTGTGGTTCCCAGCAAGGGACACTTTATGATGAGCTTGGTGTCAAAGGACCATTGTAACAAATGGGTACTGTTTACAGTGGAGAACCCCTTCAAGGAGGCCTTACCCGTTAGATAGCTGCTGTACGAACCCCCAGATGGCTGAAAGATTTCCTGCTGACACCCTTAGGTTATATTCACATGGCGTTTTTGGATCTGTTTTGGATCCGAAAATCGCATCCAAAAACACTGTCAATTGGATCCAAAACACATCCAGCACGCAGCTGCGCGTTTGGATGCGTTTTGACTGCAGCAGGATCGCACCCTATAGTGTTAAATAGGGCTCCTGCCGCGTCTTTCGGATCAAGAATTGACATGTCAATTCTTTGAACGGATCCGACAGACGCATCAGAAAGACACTTGTAAACACGCATTGGTGATCACTCATCTGAACACCGATGCGTGTTTTACATTGCAAGCAATGTAAATCACACTGCACATTGTTAGAGACGTGTTTGGGTCCGAAAGACGGATCCAAACAAACATCTAATAACGTACGTTCACACGGACTGAACACGCCTTGTGAACATACCGTTATAAGACACATCTAGTTGTGGCTTATCCGTAGTGAGAACAAAGAATTTGACATGTTAAAATTCAACATTTTTCCAATTACAGTCATATGAAAAAGTTTGGGCACCCCTATTAATCTAAATCATTTTTAGTTCTAAATATTTGGGTGTTTGCAACAGCCATTTCAATTTGATATATCTAATAACTAATATTGCACATTTTGTGTTAGTACAATAAACCTCATTTCAATCCGGAAATATTACTGTGTCCATCAGTTATTAGATATATCAAATTGAAATGGCTATTGCAAACACCCAAATATTTAGAACTAAAAATGATTAAGATTAATAGGGGTGCCCAAACTTGTTCATATGACTGTATGTCTGCTATCAGGGTAGAGAGTTAGGACACCCCCATACACATTAGATGGTTGTATGTTTCGGCCCAAACTGACAAGTACATAAAATGCTCACCCAAAGAGATAGTTCAGCCACTAATTTAGACCTCTGCTGCCTGTTTTTTCTATTCAGCTGGCACTAGGCTGCCTGCAATGGATTGTTCTTCATGCACTGTTGACAGATGCCAAGTGGATCGAGCAGCAGCATTGCCAGGTGTGGACATGGCCCTGTCTGGAATAGTATGGTATTAAGGTACACCTACACAGGGAGGGACATTCATTTTTTGCAGCAGTTTACAGCCACTTTAATCACTGAAATTTCTTTCCTGCACTTCTGCTCCCCTGTCTGAATAAAGCATCATGATGTCAAGTTGTTCTATTATACAGTCCTTAATTTAGATATATACAGGTATCACAGAGTAAAACGGAAAGCTAACAATAAATGATGGTGGATTTTATGTAAAAACTTCACCCTGTAACTATACATGCAGAATATGTTAGGGTATGTCGACACAATGTATACTGCGGCGCGTGCAGTACATCTTGATCTTGTTTTTCGGGAGCTCGCGCTAAGACGCACGTAATCCTGCGGCACGCAGGCATCAGCCCTCCGTCCCCATTTACATTCATTACTCGGGTCGCGTATTCCCCGGGAATAATTGACACGTCACTTATCTCCCTGCGTGTACAATACGATCGTATTGTACTCGTGGGGGGGTGGGTTTCTCTATGAGAACTACGGATTACCACAATTTCAGCGCGCATCTCGCCCGTATTAGAGTGCAAATACGCGGCAAAATGCGCGCCAAAATTACGCTGTGTGAACATATCCTTACTGTTATTCAGCATCACAATATCACTATGTATATATTCAGTGTCAGACTGGGGTTTCCTGGTCCCACAGGTGGAGATGACTCTAGGGGCCCACCAGTTGAGCTGTTTCTGGGCCCAACGGTGGACTTTATTTTAGGGGCCCAGCCTACAGCTACTGTACATGCCTTCTATAATCTGCAGCTTGCTTTTTGCCTCTCTTTTTATGCATTTTTGCCTCTTCTGAGGATGTATATGCAGTTGAAAAATAAATCCAGGTCTACCACGCCCAGGGGCCCACCAGGGGTTTCCCCTATTCCCCTGTGGGCCAGTCCGAGCTTGTATATATTAATTTATTGGCGACGGTAGACATCTTACCTTAGCAACTTCCCAGTAATGTGTAGGCCACAATGATGGATCACTGTTTCCCCAGTATATGTCTCCATTTCTGTGGTTATGGTGGGTTAGAATGAGTTCCTTCCACTGTCTACAAACAGGACAACTGGGCTGAAACTTGTAAGGAAACAAAGAATTTCATTCAGTTACTGGTACAAAACAAATGGTGCAAATATTTCTGTATGTCTACATGGTGCATGATGCCATTACCTTGAAGCACGAAGGTCCCAGTGGTTTGTTTTATGGTTTCTTTAGGAGATTAAAAATGTTAGTTTAGATATGTGTAAAAGGGGCAAAGGGTTTTCTGGGACCTAATTTATAGAACAATAAACAGTTGGAGCTCCTTCAGGTGATTACTAAAATGTGTCTTGTGATTTAGCCCCAAAATTATTCCAATATTAAGAGAATCAAATGAGATTTCCCTAACTTACGTTATTTTCCTGACAGCACGTGCTAGTGGTAGGGTACTAGAGGGCACTAGTAAGGAAGCTAGCAGAACGAACACTGCTCTTGAAGCAGCCGGCATACCTTCATAGAGGCGAGCGCAGGCAGCCCTTTAGATGACATAACTGCTATAACTTTAGGTGAGGTAAGTGCTGGTATATGTTTTTTCCGCTGTATTAAAAAGAGGCATCCTGCAAAGAAACGTACTGTACATACAACACATATGGGGGCTTATGGGCTACATATATGAATGAATGGTATATCTTAGTGTTGCGCTACAGAATCTGGTCGCATATACAGTGCCTTGCGAAAGTATTCGGCCCCATTAAATTTTTCAACCTTTTGCCACATTTCAGGCTTCAAACATAAAGATATAAAATGTTAATTTTTTTGTGAAGAATCAACAACAAGTGGAACACAATTGTGAACTGGAAATGTAAAAAAAGCAGCTCATCTGAAGTTGGTATTAACGCTGAATCTTCTGAGTAGGAGCACGGTTCCAGGTACAAACCTGAACAGCAAATTTTGAAGCAGCAAACAAATGAATCAGCTCAAGACTTACTCGGTTGACATAATTGTAGATTGAAGCAGGTGCAGACCGGGCTATAGTAAAAAGCTTTTTGCTCACTTCTTTATTGAGATAACATCACACACACATTTTATCCAACACAACATCTCCTAACATCTCCTCCTACTATCCAACCAACACCCACACTACCATACAAAACAACTAACGCAACCTATAGAGTGGTCGTCTCAAACTGAGCCGCGTACGTCTCCAACACGTGAGATTGGGAAACTACAGACTTCACACATCATGCCCACTATTATAGATTATATAGAAACATCATGGGAGTTGTAGTTGCCAACAGCTGGAGGGCCGCAGTTTGACACGTGTGCAATAGAACAATGAGAAACCCCCCTTCATCTTGGGCTATGCGTAGACAACCTGCCGAACTCTCGTTTTATGGGTCACGTGACCCTTTACTCGTGGGCTCATGGTCACGTGGCCCCGAAACGCTGTCGCAGGTTGACCCCTACGATGCTGCCCAAGATGAAGAGGAGTCTCATGATCCTATTAGTTTTTGAATTTTAAAATTACCTCTAAATAAAGAAGTGAGCTAAAAGCTTTTTACTATAGCCCAGTCTGCACCTGCTTCAATCTACAATTAATGCGTCCTGACACTGAGTGAGTCTATTAGAGCTGTGTATCTCCATTTTCGTATTTGTTTTGCTGCATTCACATTGTGAGAAAGATGTGAAATGAAACATTTATTCTGGATATATTTTAAACTTTTGTAAAAGATTAAAAAAATTTAATTGGGACGTGCCAATATATTGTCAGTCCACTCCTTTACTTTCAGTGCAGCAAATTTCATTTATATGCCCCGAGATGGAGTTAGAGATTTTGCCCCGGTGGGTCACCGCTTTAGTCACCAATCCCAGTTGAGTGTAGAGGGGAATGGGCCGTTCTCTACATCTGGAAATAATGAGATCCGATGTGGTGGATCCATCTCTATACGGAGGATCTGATCGGATGGCAATACTATTCCTCACAATAAATAAAAATAAATAAATTTCTGCTCTGCAAAAATAATTGTGCAAGTGCTCACGATTTCCTGCCTAGACTACTCTAACATTCTTCTCTGTGGCCTCCTGTCTACCAATCTGCGGCCCAACTTACCTCTCCTCCTCTGCCAGTCCCTTCACTGGCTACCCCCTGCGCAGCAAATTCAGTCAGGGCTGTGGAGTCAGGAGTCCGTGGAATCCGGTGGCTATTTTGAGCAGGAGGTCGGAGTGGTCATAAAATGGACCAACTCCGACTCCAAAACTTAATATTAATTTTGTCCAGTTAGTTCGTGATGCAAAGAGCGAGAAAAATAAAGGGTGGAGAAAAATGGAATTGGGGTTCCGGGCAGTGCTACGCTCGCCATATCTTCAGTCTCATCACATGAGGAGTGTAATTGATGACATGAGGAGTCAGGCAAAGCGCTGCCCCAGGGAAAAGATTCGCTCCCATGTATACAGAATATCAGCAACATTTTTTCACCTGTTTACAAAGAAGTAGCAGAGATCAACATTCAATCTAAACTGAGTGGTTGACAGGCAAATCTTTATACCCTGTCATTGCTAGAGGTTGTTGCCCCTGTGGTCCCCCTGTTGTCACCAACCCAAGATAGTGGTAGAGAGATGCGCGTTCTCTAGCCTGGAAATAATGAGATCAGATGTGGAGGTCATGTCATGCAGGATCTGATGGAGTGCAAATACTATTCTCAGAACAAATTTGCCGTCAGACTCCACGAATGTTCCTGCAGTGTTTGCTACAATTTACAATTTTTTGTGTCCTAAAGTCATGTCTCAATAAAATATTTTACACTGACAAGCAAAATGGTAACACATGATTTTAACTTGTGACTCTTTCAGGCACCATCGTCTCTCACATTCCACTACAGCTTTGTACATGAGGCTAATCTGTAATTTTATATAAAGTCATCTTAACCTATCTTATACATAAATGTGGACCTTGCAAGATATTTAGCATCCTCTTATTTCTGCAGATACTTTCCTGTATCTAGTCATTGTTACTGTTTTTGCTCCTAAAAAGCAAAATGTAATTATTTATTATTTTGTTAGTATTTGTGGTGTAATCCCACGCTTTGGTTTTCAATACTGCCTGAATTCCTTCAGGCTCTGAATCAGATTCCAAGATGTCTTGACCAAATCTATCCTGTTCTCTTCTACACATTTCCCAATGTATGCGTGCAGACTGGACTTGATACAAATCAGTCTATTTTCTTCAAATCTAGCCCACAATGTTCAAAAAGATCAAACATTGCTTACGCCCTTTATCTTTTAGTGTCGGATCTACCTAAATAGCTTGATTATTGTCTCAGAGATGTGATAAACAGTCTGAAGTTACCGATTTACTTACGGAAAAGTTATCATTTTAAAATGCGCCATGTATGAGGGAGTCAGTAAGTCGAGGTTTGGGAAATTTGAAGAGTTCGGAGGTCGGGGCTTTGGCCTTGCCGACCCACAGCCCTGTCTAGTGACCAAAACCCCATCAGAGTCCCCCACCACAGGTTTTTCCCCCCGGGTTTGCGGTTTTTCAGCCCCCCTTTAAAAAAACCGCTAAAAATTATAAAAATTTGGTGCTCTAGGGAAAAAACCCGTGGAAAAAAGCCCCACTGCACGGGTTTTTTCTTTTCCCGGGGGTTTTTTTCCCGCCCACAAAACTTCATCAACCAATCTTCCGCCCGGTTTTGGACGGAACCTGTCTTATAATGTGAATGGTTTTTCTCCGCTCATCGAAAAAACGGGAAAATCCCGGCCGGAAACCCGACCGGTATTTGCCTGTCATGGGAAGCACCCAACCCTTCTGCCTTCCACCATAATACACCTCTCCATCCCTCACCTTCTGTGCCCCTCTTCTCCGTTGTAGATTGTAAGCTCTGGGGGGCAGGGTCCTCTCCTGTATCAGTTTGTTATTAGTGTTCCTATTGGATGTCTCTCAATGGCTGAGATATAAATAATAGCACATGCGCGTTCGTTTCAGGGAAGCTGCTGTATGATATCAGTGGTCAGCCACTACCGCCATTGGGGGCGCTATCACCGGCGGCCACTACCTGGACCCCAGGGGCTGGCTCGTACCTGCTTGCCCACCGCCTTGCACTGACACCTCCTCCTGTGTCTGGGCGCAGTGACCTGGGGCCACTGCCCGGGGAACCCGCATTCCCGCTTATGTAGCTCTGAGGGGCTCTGCGCATCAGAGGCAGGCCCGGGCCTTCACCCAGTTCTTGTGCTCCCGGCAGCTCAGCCTGGCGAGCAGACCGGACAGAGCCATGTTACCTGCCGGCCACAAGTGCTTCCGGGGTGAGCGCTGACTCCACCTCAGCCTCCATAGCACGGTGCCTATGGGCTGCGGTTACTACTGGAGCCTATAGCGCAGACTATAGAAGACTTGTGTAATGACGCCGTGTGGCCACAGGGGGCAGCACCGCCAGGCATGTGCTCTATCCTCGCCTGTGCTGTTTTCATCCTGTTGCGGCTCCTCCTCGCCCGGTGACAGTAGATCCAGGAAGCCCCGCACTCCACCAATGTACAGCCGCCTGTGCACGTCTACAGCCTCGGCCGGTGCCTGACAACATGGAGGAGCACAAGGCGGAGGTATGTGGATGGTGAGGGCCGGATCACCGCGTTAGTACATATACAAAGGGATGTGTGCGCTCTCCCTTTGGGGGAGCCCCAAGATTCACATCGACCCCTCCCAACCATCTGTGTGATCCGGGAGGGACTGGGTCCAAGCACTGACTTCCCCCAGCAGTTGAATGCGCGGGGAACCAGGGGACCTGTCCACTTAAAGGGCCATTTTAGCTGAAAACACATTGGAACCCGAGCACATCTGCTGAACTACGTGCGTGGAATGAAAAAAAAACAGTGAGTTCTGCTCTCCTTCTAAAGGCAGACAGTACAGCGCTCCTTCAGTTACAATGAGCTCATACAATATATTCAACATACAGTGTCCCAGGCAAGACCATTGTAGCCTGAAACCACACTCACAATACATTGTCACAGACCCGCTGATCTGCAGCTCATGTGGTTGTGAAAGATTAAAGGTTACATTAATTTTACTTGTAAAACCCTTTTATTTGAGGTGCATGTGACTGCAGTCTATAGCACCCCCTCTACAGTACAGTGTGGTACGGGTGTACCTTCCTTACTGTTTGACATTTTTAATGCAGGATTGGGGGTCGGGAACGCCTCTCTCATACAGTTGGTCCAACTTCTTGTACTGTTTTTACTTATAAGTGCGGTGTATCAAATGACAAATTAGCACCTCTCTACGTACAGTGTGGGGGCCAATATTCTGTACGCGCTTACTGTATTAGTGAAGTGTATGCATATTGGGGGTCTATAGGCCCCCTACAGTACAGTGTGTTACTATGTGTTCTGTACCGCTCTTACATTTATTAGTGAAGTCTGTGCAGTGATTGGTGGTCTAGTAGTGCTTCTCTTCAGTACAGTGCAGTACTACATGTCCTGTACTGTTCTTTACATGTCCCAAGACTAGTGGCTCTTTTGGGTATCGGGTGGGGCCCTATTTTTTCTGTTACATTGTGTATAAATTACACAACCCAAAGGGCATGTTCATACGGCGTTTTCGGAGTGTTTCCTCGCCCAAAAACTCGTCCAAAACGCCCCCAGTTCATTTAATTGATTCCTATGTAAAAACCTTGTTGTGGGTTCCCAACACACGACGAGGGTTTTTTAACATGCTTCTTGGAAGCAATGAAAAAAGTGTCATGTTAATTCTTAAAGCGTGTTGTAGGCGCGGTTTTTGTCCTGGCTATTCATTTGTATGGGTGAAAACCTCGTCCAAAACCTGATCAAAGCCTCGTCAAAAAGCGTGTTTCAGGCGAGGTTTTGATGTGTTTTGGGCGAGGAAACGCTCCGAAAACCTCGTCCAAAAACGCCGTGTGAACATGCCCAAAGAAGATTCTCTCCTCAGTATAGAAAGTGGTTTCTAGCTTCCAGCAGCTCTTTCTGATGTTATATTTCAGGACTTCCTTTATCTGTATTAGTTATCTACTTCATTTTCTTTTATCTCCCTTTTGCATTATGAGTAACATTTTTGGGCTTCAGAATTAACACCAGTTTTCTATAGAGCTTTGGTTTCAACATATATTGGTTGTCCTGGAACCAATTAATATTGTATGTTGAGGGTCCACTGTACAGCTCACCACTGACCGCCTTGAACACAGCTGAATAGATTTCCAAGGACGTTTTGCACTGAGCATTCTCTGGATCCAGAGCCACACAGCATATCCCAGTGGATAGAAGATTTTCCCCAGCTCTCTTATGAATGAACATTTCAATCTAAAACTTGATTTCGCATTGAATAAAGGGGTTTTCCATTTTCATAAAAAGGAAGGTTCTAAAATAGAAAAAATGTCACCATTGGGGTGGTCACGTGACTGCAGCCAATCCTAGAGCGCTGTGGCCTGTGAACAATGAACACGACGTCGTTGGCAGGAAGTGTCGGCAGCGCTGGAACAGAGTGGGTTTAGAAGGTAAGATATCGTTGTTTTTTGTTTTTTTTTATGTGTTTCGAGCACGGATCGTCCTTTAGTCATTCCATGACGCAGAAGACCTGCTAAAATTATGATAATGGACAGATTATATCACTGTACAGAGGCCAAAGCCAATCAAATGGCTGCAGTAATGAAAATCACTTTTTTCTTGATCCCTTGGTTTGCAGTAGCAATAGTCATTGGTATTTATTCTGATTTAGTCCTATCGTAGCAATTAGTTATATTTTAATGATTTTATTCAGTTGCTTCTTAAGGGCTCACAGCAGAAGCGCGTGTTGATTTGCGCGTGTCGTTTTTATTTTTTTTCCTGTGGTCAGTGCTTTGTGAAAGGTTTTCTTTGTAATTTTTTATTGATTGGCGTCGGCTTCTGCATAGGGACACGATTGATCCGTCTTGTTTTTTAAAATTTTGTCTCCCGCATCATGCCCAGTCTAGGGGCTGCTTCAGGCTGGAAACCTCTTCTAGGGCCTTTAAATCAATTTGGAATAAAGTTTCAGATTTTAATGTTTTTACTTGATTACTGGAAAGATGTTCTATCTACTGGTAAATGCCGTCCTTATAGATGTAGTCCCCAAACCCAGCACTCAATAGGGATTTTTATACAGAGTATAAGGGGAATTACAGATCTATGAGGGAGCTCTGCTTGTGGGAAACCTGCAGAGTAGTGATCTCTACAGAACAGGAAGTGCCAGCCCATTAGAAGGCTTAAAGGGATTCTCACTACAGCATTTGGCAGCCTTTTGTGCTATTTGTCAAGCAGAGCTAGTGAAATGGAGGGGCATGTTTCTCCTCCCTGCAGGGTGTCTTCACTCTCTGCAGATATGCCCCACAGTGTGTGCGCACGTGATGATTCATTCTGTGTGAGCTGGGGGAAGGGAAAGGTTCTCAGCTGTCCTAGACTAAGGCTATGTACACACAGCAACAGACAAAATGCCGTCCAAGGTGTATCTTCTCTCTTCCCCTCTCTCTCTCTCTCTCTCTCTCTCCTCTCTCTCTCTCTCTCTTTCTCTCTCTCTCTCTCTCCCCTCGGCTCCTCTCTTTCTCTCTCTCTCTCTCTCCCCTCGGCTCCTCTCTCTCTCTCTCTCTCTCCCCTCACAAAACTATACACTTTGTTTGTGTTTACATAGGACTGCACATCTGTCTCACAAGCGGTTTACAAGGGACTGCACAGTACAGCTGTGTTCTCGCTCTGTGATTTATATGGGACTGCACATGAGTCACAAAAGTGATGTACGTGGGAGTGCACAGTACAGCTGTGTTCTGTCTGATTTTTGTGGGACTGCGCGTCTGTGTCACAAAAGGGATTTACATGGGACTGCGCTTATGTGTCACAAACGCTTTATATGGGACCGCACAGTACAGCTTTGTTCTGTTTGTTGTTAGCTGGGCGTAACCCGACCTGGGCTTCAGCACGGTTGCTATGCACACATAAAGCAGCCCATTTTCATAAACCATAGCACTTTGCTAATGGTAACCAAGGATGGACATGCTTAAGTTTTGGTTCCCCTCACTTTAAACTATAAAGGGTTTTTATGGGGTTGTCTCACCACACTGTTTCACAGAGCCAAAAGCAGCTTTCATTCATGCATCCTGTCACTTCCTGGTCATGCTGTGCCTGGTTATATGGCAATGATTAACATATCAGCTGGTATTCAAAGGTCTCCTAATTACTCCGACCTGAGAGCAGGAGATGTTTATCAGAAGTCCAGAAAAGCGTCAGAGCTAAAGTAAACAAAAGTAATTAGTCTACTTTGTTTGAAAGATCAGTTAACACTCAGGCTTTTACGCTGCCCGCAATTCTGTGTGCGGGTCCTGTATGATGATGTCATCCTTGCTATCAGATAGGGGAGAGCAGGGCAGAGCAGTTCGGTAACCTAGAGAAACCTGAGTGCACTCGGCTGATTAAATCACTTTTATGTCCTCGACAAAGAAAAATAAACAAAGCAGTCTATTTGGAAAACGTCTTCATTTACTGTTCCCTTCATGTTGAAAGCTAACTAGTGTAGTGAGACAGCTGCTTTAATGTCTAAATTGACAACTATTTTATTTCAGGATTTAGATACGTATAGAAAAATCCTTATAACGCTTCCAAATTATAAAAGCATATTTTTGTTTATGCAAGTCTCTGCAAACATATTAAAATAGGTAAATCATGTTCAACTAAAAATTCCAGTACATGTTCCATGATTATTCTCAGTTGATATCAAGATAGAATTATCTACATTGAATATTGACCCAAACGTTTCAGTTGTCAGACACTATGTCACTTCTTAGATATGGAGTGTGACTGGATTCTGCGCCAGGCAACTGAGACGTGGGAAAGCCTCATTGAAGTGGGACTAATCCACATTCAATTCCATGGTGATATAAAATTATACTATTAGAATTGTATTTGTATTATTTTATATTCGGTATAACCTTTGGATTTCTGTCCCAGATTTTCACTTTGTAGCTGCATCATTTTCTGTAGTTGCACATGCAGATTAGCTCCATTTCAATGCGGGCTATTCTATATCTCAGCTGCCTGATGCGGCATCCATCCAGAGTCAAAGAAGTGACCTGTATGAAATACAGCTTGAATGAATTTCCCATTTAAAGGAATAGGATACAGAGTTTTAATCAATCTTGACGTGGAATTTTGATACAGATTCCATTGCAGAATCTGCTTCAAAATCTGATGTGTGCATTATCCTCAGTGTTGTTAATGTGCACTGTATGGGCTTGTTCACACGGAGTATACACTCCATGTTACAAGCGCATTTAGGATCCGTCTTAGGGCATGTTCACACGATGGATTTGGTCGCGGGTTCTGACGCGGTTTCCGTTTATTAACATGGTTTCCTATTGGAAACTGCGTTAATATTCACACGCCGCGGCTTTGGGGCCGCAGCCAAACCTGCGTGTGTGAAGAACTCTCCTGTCAATTCTTGACGGGGAGTGCTCTGCGCGGGGGCCGCGCCGCGTTTGGTGCGCGGCTGGGACGCGGCTCGCAGCGCGGTTTGCCCCCTGCTATTAATTTGCATGGGGGCAAACCCTCGGCGCAAGCCACGCCCCTAACCACACCCCACCCTCGCCGAGACCACGCCCAGCGCCCGACGAGGTTTTGGCTGCGGCGAAACCCGCGGCCAAGACCGCCGTGTGAACGGGGCCTTAGGGTCCGCTCTGTCGGTCCCCAAGACAGATCTAACAACAGCGAGATGCTCGCTGTGCTGAACACGGAGCGGCGTTCCCATGAAGGATCGCCGCTGCGTGTTTCAAAAGCTCAGCTCCATCTTGAAAAGAATTGACATGCATGACGGATCGTAAAAGCGCTTGTATAACACGGAGTGTATACTCCGTGTTATACAAGCCCTATGGCTGTGGCTGTGTGAATAGTCTACATCATCACTGCAAGATAGCGTCATTTCTTAACTTGTAATTCTCTCCATTAAAAAGGAACCTGTGGCAGTGAACGTGCTGATCTGTTGGCAGTATATAATAGAGCAGGGGAGACGCCAAGTAGATTGATATATAGATTTGTAGGGAAAGGTTCAACACAACTTGTATTTTACTCATTTACATCCATGCTTATTCTGGGTCAAGGAGTCCAGTAGGCTGTCTTATCAGTGATTGACAGCGATCTCTATGCACATTCATAAAAGGAAGGCTATCAATCACTGATAACACTGCCTACTGGACTCCTTAACGCAGAATAAGCAGGGACTTGAATGAATAAAATATTGTAAGTTGTAATTGAAGCAGACATCCCCAATGGTTCTCTTCTATGACCACTTATTATCCAATGTTTTACATATACAATGTTTGCATAGTCTATTCGAGATTAGTGTGCACCAGTTCTAAGCTGGCATTTTAACAATAGTCCATGGAAATCCATGTAGCGAGCATTGATGGGCATTTACAAAAATGTCAAGAAAGACCAGATAAGCCTAAGGCCATGTTCACACGGCTTAAAATGGGACGTATTTCGGTCCGTAATTACGCGCCGGAGTGCGCAAATTACGGGCTGAAAACGTCCCAGTCATTACGGTAATCCACAGTTCTCATAGAGAACTATGGATTACATCTCCCCTCCCTGCTTGGCGAATAGGCCGCGGGGGGAGATAAGTGACATGTGAATTACTAGCGGCGTATACGCGCCGCTGGTAATGAAAGTCTATGGGCCAGCGAAGTGCCGGCCCCCCTGCTCCCTCCCCGGCCACACGACGTAATTGCAGGGCGTAATTACGTTCTGCAGTTAAGCAGTGTGAACATAGCCTAAGAGATACAGGCCAGTTCCTTCAAACAATTAAGGATATAGATTGCTCTGACGTTACATTGATGTGCACTTTAGACATCAAGTACTTGTACACTACTATTTCTTATATACAGTTGTGCTCAAAAGTTTACATACCCCAGTTCTTAATTCTGGGCATTGCCCCCTCTAACATCAATGACAACTTGAAGTCTTTTGTAGTTGTGGATGAGGCTCTTTATTTTCTCAGATGGGAAAAGCCCCCATTCTTATGCAAAAAGCCTCCCCGTTCCTGTAAATTCCTGGGCTGTCTTGCATGAAATGCGCGCTTGAGATCTCCCCAGAGTGGCTCAATAATATTGAGGTCAGGAGACTGAGATGGCCATTCCAGAATCTTCACTTTGTTCTCCTGTAGCCAATGACAGGAGCCCTTGGCCTTGTGTTTTGCATCGTTGTCATTTTGGAACGCCCAAGTACGTCCCATGGGCACCCTCCGGGTGACTGAAAAATTTGCCTCCAGAATTTGCTGAAAAAAGTGCTGAATTATTTTTTCCTTCAACTTTGCCCCAATTTTCCCTGGGCCTTTGTAGCTCACCACCCCCCCAAAACATCACAATCCAGCTCCAAATTTTTTTCAGTGGGAATGGTTTTCCCTTTTCCCAAAGCATAATGGGCATTTCCCTGAAACCTTTTTTGGATCCCTAAAAGCCCAATTTTAAAGAAAAAGGGGTGCGGGAAATTTTGATCGATGGGCAGTCTTTTTAAAATTTCCCTTATAAAGGGGAAATAGTGGGGGAAATTTTTTGGGGGCAAAAGGGGTTAGTTTTCCCAAGGTTTGGGGAAAAAAAGGGGGAACGGGATGAGTAAGAACAGGTCCAAAAACCGGAGAAAAAAGAGGTCAGAAAAAAATTTTCGTTTTTCTCAAAGAAAATTTCTTGGGGAACAAACCTTTTACAAAACATCGGAATATCTTGGTTAGTGACCCTAAATTTTTTTCCCAACTTTTTTAAAAAAGGGCCCCCACAGTTTGTGTATTGAAATGGGAAGACCATAGGTAAGATCATTACCAGGTCAGATATGAAAGTCAATATGACTAAAAAAAACAGAAGAAATTAGCTACCCAACGAATGGGCTCATATTCCTGCTTAAATTGTCAAAAAACGCCACTATCGGTTTTGTCTTTTAAGTTAAAAACATTCCCCCAAAGGACAAAAAGATTGCATTTTGAAGGATATAAATTTTTGTGACAGTAAAAATGTCATTTTTTTCCCTTTAAAGAGCCCCTTTTGGAAAAAGGGGTACGTAGTACAGCTAACGATCCACTAAAGTCAAAATGAAAAAAAATTTTTGGGGGCCATATGTAATTTAAAAGGGGGAGGGGGGAAACATTGGAAGGGGGCAGAGGTAAACCAGATAAAAAATTTATAGGGGGAAATGGGTACCCCCTCATTTTTTTGAACGCCGAGCCCCTCTAAAATCGGGTGTTTTTGTGTTGGAACAGTTTATATGGGGGGGTTTTTTCCCTTAGAAGAAAGCTTATTGCGTAAAGAAGCAAGCTGGTTCTTTGAAAAAGACACATTAGGGCTAGATGAAAATTGCAACTTGAATGTGCTATTGTGAGCTGTGTACTGTAAACTAAAGTTTTTTTTAAATTTAGGCACAGGGGGGAAATTTGTTTTAAATCACGATTTAAATTCACAAAGTCAGAAAGGGTTTTGATTTAAATCAGGGGTTTAAATAAAAGGGTTCAAACCTAAACTAGTTCTTGCTTTTTTAAAACATGAAAGTGTTTAAGATTTTTTTAGAATCATTTTTTATTTATTTTTAATAACAATTTAAATAGATTTTTTTCCCAACTGAAAAATAACAACATTACAGCATAAGTTATTTGCTTAAACAAACATCCATGTTTGTTAACTTAATTTGGCTAAACAAAATATATAAAAAATTTTAAGAAACTTAGATTTGTCACCCAGCCGACACAAGAAAAACTTAAATACTACTGCCCCTGCTTGTCCCCCTGTAGCTCACTTGTCTTTCATCTTTTCTTTTTTTCCTATTCAAAAATCTGGAAAAGAAAAAAAGTTTCCCTTTGTTTTTTTGGGGGCCCCAACCGTTTTCCCCAATTTAAATGAATGAGTCCAAAGGAAGAGAATATTCTTTCAACGCCGGGCAGAAGAAGAAAATGCTTTTTAAAAGGGGGAAATTCTTTTACTTAAACCCATTTCTCTAAATCCAAGCGTTTAAAGGTGACTTCCCCATTTTAAACGGGTTTTGTGCCCTTCCTTAAAATATTTTCAGCAAACATAATTTTTCCTTGAAGGGGTTCCCCCCTTTTACTCTGAAGTTTTTTATATTTTGGCATTAAAGTTTGGATGATTCCCTGGAAAACCCATTTTCATAGCAAACCCCTTCCCAGCACTTAGGTTTTAAACCCTGATATTGGATATTGACAATTTTTGCCAAAAATGAGCTGGAGGCAGTGCTTGCCCCCATTCGTTTGTTTACTGTTGAAATTTTTAATTCTTCCTGTGTAGTTCTTTTTTTTTAAGTGTTCACCCATTTCCCTTAAAAAATTTTCAACAGAAACCGAAAATAAAAAAAAGTATTTTTCTGTTTTTTGGGGTTTAAAACTTGAGAGTTTGGGTTTTTTCAGGAAGTCGCATATTTTTCAACTTTTCCCTTTTAAAACCCCAAGGGTTTGGGAATTTTTGGCCCGGGTAAAGTCCCCATCTTTTTTTAACTCAAATTTTCTTCAAAATTTGTCATCAGAAAGGCCAGTTTTTGATATACCCCCCCCCCCCCCCCCCTTAAAAAAAACAGTCCACCACAAAAGTTCCATCTAAATCTTGTGGAGGGGTTAGCGGGGGTTTTCCACCCATCCTTTTCAGACTGCTGCAGCAAAAGGGATTATTACGGAAGTTTTTTAGCAATTTCAACAAAAAATTTTAAACCTTTTTTTCCTGAAAAACATTTAAAGTTTTTGGGTAAGAGGTCCCAGCAAAATGAACTTTTCAAAACCCTTTTTTTATTAGCAGCTTTGTAATTTCCCCCCCGCTTTCTAAATCTCTTTCAATTGGATACGTTTGCAGCATTGTCAGTGACCAAAATGGGGGTACAGACATTTGAATTTTTTTTCCCCATGTCGTTAAAAATTTTACTGCCACTTTCCCGTAAGTTTTTCTGTTTTGTGATTTCCTGACTAAAAAAATTTTTTTTGCAAGGAAGGGCTTTACCTTCTTCTGTTGTTATACAAGCAAAGGGTCATTGTGGACATTTACTCCACCCAAAACAAAAAAATTTTGGTTAAAAATTTTTAAACCCCCCCAAAAGCTGTTTCACATTGCTCCCTTTCTCTGTCATTTCACTTATCCCCCCGCAGTTTCCCTGCCAAAATCAGCTCTGCGGTGGCTGTATCCTGGTCTCAGTGACTGAAAACCTTTTTAAAAGAAAAAGTGGGTTCTCAGTCAGACGGGAAAAAAGAGTTTGTTGCATAAAAAACTGGGGAATTTTTTTATCAATCAAATCTTTTTTTAATCTGCTAGTTCCCTTTTCAACAAAACCCATTATGGTTGGGTTTCCCGGAGGTAAAGGTTTTTTTTTCCTTTTGGGGATGGTGATATGGGGGCTGTGGGGGTTCCCGATGAGAAGCCCGCTGGGTAATGAAGGTACTATCCTGGGGTGGAAACTTGAAACTGTAGAACAGGATGATGGGATCTTGGAGGTTGGGTAGTTTTCCAAAAAATCCATGAAATTTCCCCCAAAAAAAAAAAGTCAATGTGTTAAATTTTTTTTTTATTAAAAATTTTTTTTTTGAAAACAACAATCCTCCCCTGCCCCCAAAAAAAGGGTTTTTGTTTTTTCCCTTTATCATAACTCTAACCCCAAAAGAAAAAAATAACATGCAAATAATAATAAGGGAAAAAGGTTTTTTCTTTAACAAGAAAAGTTCGTCTTTGGGAAAAAAAGGATTTAAATTTAAAAAAGTTTACCAACCCCGAAATTTCCCCCTGTTTTAGAAGGGTTTCTTTGGTCATCTTCATCAAACCCCAAATTTAAAGATTTTTTCCTCATTCGTGGGCCCCCCAGGCCTTGAATTTTCTTTGTTTTCTTTGTTTGCCCTTTTGCACCCTGCCCGCCTTACCGATAAAGGGGAAAAGGGGTTCAAATTTAAAAAATTCCCAAAAGGGTCTCCCTTTTTTTCCCCCGCTGCCAAATTTTAAGGAAAGAATGTAAAAAAAACCTCCGAAACGTCACAAAAAACAGATCCGACTTTCTGTCTTGGCTTTTGCCTGCAGTATTTTTTTCCCCAAAAATTTCCCCTTTTTTTTCTTGTCTGTTGCCCCACCTCCTCCTCAAAACTTTGATTCATATTTTCTTGTGTTGTGCAGATCTATTCCAAATCCAAACCCAAAAAGAAACATATTGTCTAACTTCTTGGACTTGGCAAGAAGGGGGTTTTATTCTGTAAACCCTAGGTTTTAGAACAAAGGATTAAGGTCTTTTTTTTAAAATTTTGTTTATGTTGTAACATTTTTGCTGTGAAAAAGAGGCTGGGGCCTTGCGGAGTCAAATTTAGGTTTTTGAGAACTTCGGGAAAGAAAAAGGGGCATCTGTTTTTAAAAAAAATAAGGAAACGCCCCCCTAAAAACCTACAGGAAAAAACCCCTGGAAGAGCATGACATTGTTTAATGTTAACAATATTTAGCCTTTATTCTACTTTAGTAAACAACTCAGCTTTATTCATGATGGAAGAACCCTTTTAAAGGGAAAAAAATTTTCCTCAAAAAAAAAGTTTAAATTTAAAAAAATCCCACTTAAAAAAAAAAAATCCGATTTTTTTTTTTTTTTTTTTTTTTTTTTTTTTTTTTTTTTTTTTTTTTTAAAAAAATGTTTTTATCCCCCCTGTTAGGCATATTTTGTCAGTTTTTTTAAATATTTGCAACCCAAAGTATAATGGCGAAAAAAAAGGGGACCCCCCTATAAAAAAGGTCTAAAGCAGCTCTCAAAATAAAAAAAGAAGGGAAGGAGCCCTTAAAAAAAACTTTTCTCCCCACAGGTGTGGGGATGCCCCGCTTGGTCAGCTGCCAAAACCTCGCTTTCGTGGGTTTCCTTACACTAATTTTCCCGAAAAGATTATGCAAAAACAAGTACTTTCTTATTTTTTTTGTATTGTAAAACGTTTTAAAAAATAAATTTGGCATAGAAGATAAGGGGATTTTGGAAAGTCGGGTTAATTACAAAAGGTCCCCCAAAAACAAGGGGAAAACAGATGCAGACAAAGTCCGGGGGGTTGCCAAATTTTTGGGTTTGTTCACCCCCGGGTGTTGGGGTCAGTTTTTTTGAAAGCGTGTTTTTTGGGTCCATGCTATGGGGCCCAAAGGCATCTAACAATCAAAGGGGGCAGGGGTTACTTACTTTTCCTTTTTAATGTAAAAAAATTTCATCAGCGTTCAGACGGGGTTTATCGCCGATGCTTGTTAATGTGCTTTCTGTTGCAAACTTTCGGGTCCATTCAAAAAAACTGACATTCCCAAATTTTTGATCCGTTTGAAAAGCGCAGCGCTTACTTAAAAAATATAGGGTTTCGTTTTTCCCGCTGCCGGGGCCAAAAAGCATCCCAAAAACCACCGAAAGGGTTTGGGTGCGATTTTTCGCACGCTTTTGAATGAAATTTTTTAGATCCAAACACCCATGTGAACATACCCCTATGTTTTATACTGGGCCCAAAAAAAATATTGTAAAAAAAACAAGTTGTACCAAAATTTACCCCTACAAAAATTCATATTTAAAATGCTCAGTCTTCCTGTTTTTATAACATGCCATCGGGGTCAGATAAGGGGTGTTCAAAGTTACAAAAATTTCCCTTTTAAATAATTTTTTTTGTCTGTATATTTAAACCATGTCCATGTTTTCCCCCTTTTAAATTTCTAGCTAACTAAAAATTTTTTGAAAAAAGCCCCTTAAAAAAATCATGGTTTGTTTGCTTTAGGGGGTTCTGCTGACCATCATGTGAAAATGCTTGTGAATGATGTGTATTCCAGTCTTGTGTTAAGTTGGAGGACAAATTTATTTGAAACACTCCTCCAGGCTCTCTACAAAACTGTTCTACATTAGGGCTCATTTATATGGGCATATGTTATTTGCATACTTTATCCAGAATACAGAGCCTTATTCAGTGGAGCAATACACACGGCCATTTATTGCCATCAGTGCGTGGACACTCAGACTGTTCTCTTCACTTTTAAAGTTAATACAAACTAAGAATATGAAGCACCACTGTTTTTGCTTAAACAATATACAAAAAGATTTTTATGGTGGTTTCACAATTTTTTTTTTTTTTTTAATAAAAATAATGGGCCTCCATGTATGAAAACTGTCTAGGTCTATGACTTTCTCTGTTGCCCATAGCAACCAATCAGTGCTCCCCTTTCATTTCATATAGTGCTCTGAAAGAATTAAACGGGCGCTCTGATTTGCTATGGGCAACAGAGAAAGTCGTAGACTTAGGCCATGTTCACACGGTGTATTTGCAGGGGGGCAATTACGCCGTGTGACCGGGAGCGGGGGACTGAGCAGGGGGCCGGCACTTCGCCGGAGCATCGACTTGAATTGCCAGCGGCGCGTATACGCCGCTAGTAATTCACATGTCAATTATCTCCCCGCCGGGCGGGGAGAGGAGACGTAATCCATAGTTCTCTATGAGAACTGTGAATTACCGTAATGAATGGGCTGTTTTCGGCCCGTAATTGGCGCACTTCGGCGCGTAATTACAGACCGAAATACGGCCCATTTTAAGCCGTGTGAACATAGCTTTAGACAGTTTTCATACATGCCCCCAATGTGTTTAGCAGTAGTTTGTGCTGTTTTTCTCTCCATAGATTTTTTTTTTTTCTATGCATCAAAATGATAAAATGTATTTTATTTTTTGTTATGTTACTCCACATAAATCAATCACATGATCTGCAGTGGGTAAAAATCCACTCAGAAAAAGCACCAAAAACACATATATTATACATATTTGAAAAAAACTAAAGAAGTCCACAGAATTGAAGTAAACCTTTAAAACTTTTTTTTTTCAACTCATAATATCCTTACTGAACATGGCTCGTCGTTCCGAACCTAGCCAAGCAAGTGTGCATGACTATATTCAGAGTTCTGATAGAGATGAATGGGGGAGAGCTGCACAAGTGCGACCGTCTCCCCTTCCTCAGTGACCTTTTCATACTGAGATACATGCTGGCCTCGGAGAGAATATTACAATATGGGATGACCTTGTAATGGATGGAGTCTCAAAGGGGTTCTACATCCTAGTGGGGTCTCCAAATTACCCTAGTATATAAGGGGTACTGCATTGAGACAGAAAATCACACCCGTTGGTCTGAATACACTTTCTGTCTTTATTATCAAAAATGGCAGGTTTTATTCTCCTTGGTGTTAGTGAGATAAGAAAACATCACATGGGCATAGTGGTTAGTCTGTGTTACATCCTTATTTGGGATATACTCCCTTTAGCTCAGGAATGTCCATACCTTGGGTGTAGTCCCAGAAAGAGGCTCTATCTTGGATTATACAGCAGTTATCTCTATGAGCATAATATGCAGCGGCCGATTTAGAAACGTCCAAGAAAAGAGTTATACAGGCAGCTTTTACGTGCCGTGTGCAAAGGCATACATGGTGTTATACTAACTAATACATTAAAATGGATACACAAAGGATCACACAACAATTTTGTTCCCATCCACAACATCCTCTTTATTGTAGGCTTGGTTCATATCTGCTTTTTAATGGAAGCTACAATGCTGTTCCAGGTCTGTTGCACAATATATCCCAGCTGTACTCAATGTACTGTATGAACACATAATGCAGTCTGTCCAGCAGGGCTGCCAACAGGTAATTTTAGGGTCCCGTATAGCCGAAGAAGCTCGGCCCCTACCCCTCATGTCCTTCATCAGTTTCTATCTTGCACTATATCAGTTGGCCACTTTTTGAAGTGCTGCCCTGATAATGGCCCTGCTGTTGGAGTTCCATCATGGTTTCTATCATTTTAACAGTAAGATTAGTGCTGCATGCGGCCATTAACCTCTTTGCACATTTGAATGTGCCATGGCATCTAAATGATTAAAGTGCATGGCTGTGGTCTATTGCGGCCTCTGATCACCTCCCCAACCCCCCATTGATGCGATCCTGGGGTGTCTTCTGGTCATTTTGTCAGCCAGAGGCATTATAAAGGCCTCCATAGCTACCATGTTCATCTATTAAAATAAAGGCCACAGCCAGGGTGTGATAGGTCATGAATGAAATATTGCCTGTATACGGCAATACATTAGTACTGTATATAGGACAAGAGATCGCATAGTCAAGTTCCCTAGGGGACTAACTGCAAAGGTTAAATAGAAGAAAAATAAATTTTTGCCAATTTACAAATAAAAATTTTGCACATAATTGGTATCGCAACGCCAATGTCGATTTTGTGTCCCAAAAATTTGGTATAAAAAGTCATCAAAAAGACACGTGTCCCAGAATGGGATAAAACTACACTTCAGCCTGCAAAAAAGGAGCCCTCTCTCAGGTCCATAGATTGAAAATAAAAAAAATTTACTGATCGCAGAAAATGATGCTGCAGCGCAAAGGTTTTATTTAAAAAAATAAATAAATAAAACCTAGCAAAAACTATAAATTTATACTGATAACTCATCATTTATATTGAATAATAAATTCCGTTACAATGAAACTCCCACCAAAACAGCACTATTTTCTTCACATTTTACTCGCGAATGTGAAGAAAATCTGTCCTGCAAGAAAACTAGATTTCATGAGACTATGTAGATGGAAAAATAAAAACGTTCTGGCTCTTGGAAGGTTGAAAGGGGAAAGCAAAAACCAAAAAGTAGGGAAAAAAAAGTGATCCTGAAGGGGTTAAAGGAATATGTATAAACTTTTAATAAAATGCTTAACATAAAAAGCTCTTCTTTTTTTTGTTTATAACTTAAATAAGCACTTTTTTTATTGTTACAGTTTACGTTCAATGGAGATGAAGCAAGCAGCATTGTTAAAGAGGTAAATCTGCTAAACATGGATTATAATGTGAAGCTTATGAACAAATAAATGCAGGGTCTACAGCAATTTCAGCAGGCAGGAGGGAACTGTAGGCTTCATGGACAGGGGCATAGCTACAGGGGGTGCAGAGGTAGCAGTCGCTACCGGGCCCTGCAGCATGAGGGGGCCCAAAAGCCCTTCTGCCACATAAGGAGATACCAGCATTGTAAATGGTTGGGGGGCCCCATTTCACTTTTTGCACCAGGGCCCAGGAGCTTCAAGTTACGCCTCTGTTCATGGATATAGTCAAAAGTTGAAAGGGTTTTCTCAGTTCTGAAACAAAAGACTAACAAGAGTAATTGCCATGCTTCTCTGTTACCCCACACTGGCCTATATTTACTCAACTGCCCTTGCCAACGTGCCAGTATGGCTATGTCTACACAGCACGGTATTCCTGTCTGAATACTGATATCAGCGGCACACTACAAAACTAAGCAAAACATCAAGTTATATAGGAATTTTTGAAAATGCATTACTGCTAAGGAAAATATGAAAAACCTGGGATTCTTAGTTTACAGTTTGATCAAGAATTGTTTAAGCTCACCTCCCAATAACATCAAGGGGATCCCAGTACAGGTGAGTCACTAACATGTTACCTCACTAGGAGTCCATACAGACTACAACCTCTGAGGAAGTGGTAGGAACTTGCTACTGAATTATCCTGCACTGGTTTAAAAGAGGTAAGGGGAGTGCAGCAAGCCAATGAGGTTGCCATTCCCCAAATAGACTACACAAATTAATTAGGCTGTGCACATCCATATATTTTGAAAAACGTAAGCATAGGTGCACACTGAAAAGGCAATAGCATACATCTAATACAAAAATCAGTGGCACACTACAAAACTAAGCGAAACATCAAGGTATATAGGAATTTATTGAGAGGTTGTAGTCTGAATGGACTCCTAGTGAGGTAACATGTTAGTGTTAGGCCATGTTCACACGGCTTAACTGCGGGACGTAATTACGCCCCGCAATTACGCCGTGTGGACGGGAGCGGGGGAGTGAGCGGGGGGGCCGGCACTTCGCCGGCCCATTGACTTGCATTACCAGCGGCGCGTATACGCCGCTGGTAATTCACATGTCACTTATCTCCCCGCCCGGCGGATTCGCCGAGCAGGAAGAGGAGACATAATCCATAGTTCTCTATGAGAGCTGTGGATTACCGTAATGACTGGGCCGTTTTCAGCCCGTAATTGGCGCACTTCAGCGCATAATTACGGACCGAAATACGGCCCATTTTAAGCCGTGTGAACATGCCCTTAGGGACTCACCTGTGCTGGGATCCCCTTGACGCTATTGGGAGGTGAGCTTAAACAATTCTTGATCAAAAACTGTAAACTAAGAGTCCCAGGTTTTTCATATTTTCCTTAGCAGTAATGCATTTCTAAAATTCCTATATACCTTGATGTTTTGCTTAGTTTTGTAATGTGCCACTGATATTTTTATTAGATGTATGCTATTGCCTTTTCAGTGTGCACCTATGCTTACGTTTTTCAAAATATATGGATGTGCACAGCCTAATTAATTTGTGTTGTCTGAATACTGAATCTGACGGTACACTCGTATTGTATTCCCCCAGCAAGTACAATACGATCGTATTGTACTTGCTGGGGGACGACGCGTAATCCATAGCTCTCTATGAGAGTTATGAATTCCCGTAATTGCGGCGCGCATTTCGGCACGTATAAAACGTAATATGCGGCGAAATGCGCACCGAACTACGCGTCAACTTAAGCCATGTGACCATACCCTAAGACACAGCAGGGAGTGACCTCAACAGGGCTGCTAGAACAGAGAGGTGGTCAATAACATAGGAAGCCGTCTGTAAACAAGTAGGAGATGAGAACTGATCTAGCTCTGAAAACAAGCAAAATCAGAACAGCTATGTATTTGGTAATCTTCATTTACCTTTTCCTACATGTGTAAAGCTAATCAATGTGGTGAGAATACCCCTTAAAGTAAAGTAATTCCTGTCCAGGGTGGAAGTCTAGAGGCCATTTTGTTTATGCTATATCCTGGCAGGCCAATTCCTGCTTGTGTCATCAGAGCAGCTGTTCATGATCTAGAAATATGCTTGAGATGATACAAAACAGCTATCTCCCAGCTTCTGCACTTATCCCCATCCATATATTTCATTGCAGTGTTGTGTAATTAATGTTCCTTGCAATTATTCCAGTTTATACAGTATGTGCACACTGATCAGCTTGATTCTAGTTAACATGGAAACGCTTAGTATCACATGGCTTTGTGGAGAAAAGTACTGTAAGCATAAAGCATTTTGTCTTCTAAGCCCAGGGATACAAAGCTATTAAACGGCCAGTTATTTTCTGACCTCTTGTTACTGTTAATTGTCAATGAACTCAAATTTCAGAAGAGTTGCTGCTCAGTCGCCATCTGATACAGGAAAACCATAACTGTTCTATCTATCTTCACTGTAGATCCCGGTAATCTACAATCCAGGATCTACAGTGGAGATTTTGTTGAGAGAGAACCTCAAAAAGGCCCGTTTTGAAAACTTTTATCTACCCGGATCATGAATTTGTATGTTGTACTAAATTAAACGATTTTTGCATACTGAAATCTGAGAGTGCCGCTGGAATCTTTGGCATTTAACAGGCACCACAGTCATCTATTTTAGTGCCAGACTAGGGGATTTTTGTGTTCTATCTGAGACCAAAATGGTCAGCCCCTCCCAAAAATGTGAAATAAATGGTGCAGGTGCTAGCTGCCATGGATACAACTAACACAAACAACCAACAGCACTTTGCAGGTGCTAGGAGACAGGTAAACACTGAAAATAAATATATAAATATATATATATAATCTATTACAGTGTATTCCTGCTTCATATGGTAAATAATGAAATTTTGAGGTTTTGCACACTTTAATTGAAGCTGTTTTCTAAAGAAAATGATTAGCTTTTAACCTGTAGGGAAAGATAAGTGAAGACTATTACCAAATATGTTGCCGTTTTGGTCAGGAGAGAAAAAAGATTTTATCTCCTCTTAGAGTACACAAGTTTCTCTTGGTTACCGGCCACCTCTCCCAGCTCTCTCTCCTCTGTCTTTTATCTGATTGTTCCACCAGCTGATGTTCGGCCATGGTGAGTCATTTCCTGGTGAGTCTCTAGCAATGGAGTTTTTTTACCTACTATATTTTTCGGACTATAAGATGCACTGTACTATAAGACACCTATATTTTAGAGGCGGAAAATAGGAACAAAAATTGTAGTAAAGCTTTCCCTGTAGGTAAGTATAGCCCCTCTGTAGGTAGGTATAGCCCCCTTGTAGGTAGGTAGGTAGGTGTATAGGCCAATAAAAGTAAATATATTTAGGATATCCTAAGGCCATGACCACACTGCATGGGTTTTTGGACTGATTTTGACACTTTGTGGTCTTGAAAACCGTGAAAATCAGGCTGTAAACCATCCCAATTGACCTCAATAGAAAATCTGAGCTGTAGTCTACGCAGCATTTTTTTTTCTTTTTTTTTTTTTTTTTTTTAGGTTTTTTTTCAAAAAATTTAAACATGCACAACTGTATGACTATATTAATAAACCTGCGGTTTTATGTTCATTGAGAATATACATGGGTAGTAGTCCCTAACCACCATAAAAAAGAGCAATCATAGCTTACAATCAGCAACAGAAGAACAGTGTTAATGGATCTTTATAGTGAATGCACCTTAGAAGACTTGAAGTTGCGTTATGTTGACCTTGACTAAAATCCTTAGAGGTTCATTACTGTTGTACAAAAGTGAATGCTGTGGAATTAGACATGGGAATGAAAGACTTACCATGGAGAATATTAATGGTAATGGAAGTTGTGCAAATGGCTGTACACTCTATGTTGTCTCTTAGGACTAAAAATTTCAAGCTTTTATTAGGCTATAAATGTCTGTATCCAGCCCCTGATAACCATATAAAAATAGTCCTCTAGGAAATAAAAGATATATGAGGTTTAAGTGACTTTGCTTTTATTTTGTTACCTATTATGGTGTTTGTCTAATATTCCTTATATAACCTTTCCACTAGATATAAAAATAACTCAATGGCAAGCATATTAATGATATCTTCAAAAAGCAACCTGCTATTCACACTAGTACCATTGCATCTTCCAAATGGCCGTTACACAGTATCATGGCCATTGCTACACATCATTAATTTCAAACATTTTTCACAAGCTTGTAAGGCTTTGTTCACACGGCAATGACTGGGATGTAATTCGTGCCGTACTGCACTCAAATACGGGGCGAGATACGTCCCAGTCATTAATGGTAATCCACAGTTCTCACAAAGAACTATGGATTACGTCTCCTCTCACCGCTCGGATGATACGCCGTGGGGGTGGGAGATAAGTGACATGCCAATTATTCATGGGGTATACGCGCCGTGAATAATGAATGCCCGCCGGCCCCCTCGCCCCGCCCATGCTCCGGAGCACACTGCGTAATTGCGGGGCGAAATATGTCCCACAATTACACCGTGAATAAGCAGTGTGAATGCTGCCTAAGAAAAGACACCATACTTTTTGAAAATAACACATTTGTTTGATAGTAACATATATGTACTTAACCATCCTAGGAAAACAAGGTGATATGTAATGGGTATATTGCAGGGGTGCAATAGGGCCAGTTTTACATTAAACCAATCCAAAGGGAGCACAATAAAACAGTCAAAGGAGTATTCCCAATTAAGACATTTTGGTAGTACAGTACTGTATACACAGAAAAATGGGAAAAAATTACTCAAAAAACCAGATACATGGCCATACTCACTGCTAGAAAAAGCTGAGATGAGTCTAAACACAGCACAGAGGCAGCACAAACCCCCATGCTATTAGAGAAAAATACCCAGGTGCAGCTGATGGGTGGTAACCCATTCATCTCTCCACTAGGTGGAATGAAAGCTGCACCTTAAATTGACATCTATTCACATAGCATGTAAAAAAGTAAAAAAGCCGCAGTACCATACGTTGGGAGACTATACAGATACAAAAATACCCGTAAGCCAGCCGCTCGCACACCTTCCACGCATGAGGGGGGCGGCTGCTGGTATTCTACTTGCATCCAGTCCCCAGTACTGTTGGGCAAGGAAAAAAAAAAAAAATATTTTCACATACTGGAACAATATCAAATATGAGGTATTGGTTAACATAATGGCCACTATATTGTAAGCCTCCAAGCCCCATCAAGGCTCCTCATCTATTGGAGATCCCTACACTCCCTTAAAATCACAAAATACACAGAAAAATGGGAAAAAATTACTCAAAAAACCAGAAACATGGCCAAACTCACTGCTAGAAAAAGCTTAGATGAGTCTAAACACAGCACAGAGGCAGCACATACCCCCATGCTATTAGAGAAAAAGGTGTGCAAGCGGCTGGCTTACGGGTATTTTTGTATCTGTATAGTTTCCCAACGTATGGTACTGTGGCTTTTTTACTTTTTGCATGCTATGTGAATAGATGTCAAGTTAAGGTGCAGCTTTCATTCCACCTAGTGGAGAGATGAATGGGTTACCACCCATCAGCTGCACCTGGGTATTTTTCTCTAACAGCATGGGGGTTTGTGCTGCCTCTGTGCTGTGTTTAGTACAGTACTGTGCAAAGGTTTTAGGCAAGTGTGATAAAAAATGTTGCAAAAATGCTGCTCATTGGATGCTTACTATTATGGAAGTGTCTGCTTGGCCCTAAATTTATTCTGCAGCAGAACAGTGACCCCAAACCTACAGCCAGGGTCAATAAGCACTATCTTTAGTGTAAACTAGAAGTCATGGAGTCCGAGATTACATGAAGAGACAGGGGGATTTGAGCAAGCCTATATCCATAGAAGATTTGCAGTTGCTTCTCTCTGCAGTGTTCTTTAAAAACATGTGTACATAGAAGAACTAATGCTGTTTTGAAGGCAAAAGGGAGACACAGCAGACATAGATTTGACTTTTGTTCATTCACTTTGCATTTTGTAATTGATAAAGAAATTATTAAAGGAGTGTTCTCACCATGCTGTTTTACCGCCAGCTTCAGGCTCACATTTCATGTTGAGGCTGTGGGTGGTTCTACAGCAGTGAATGACATTTCAGCTGTGCTATTCCTAGCTGTCAGAGCAATAAAGTGCTGTAAAGGTCTAAACAGTGGGGCATAACATTGCTGCACTGCCATTTTGTTTGCGCAAAAAAAACGCGGTCGGATTCCCGACGACTCAGTGCATGGGCTGCGCGGGAATTGATAGTTACATTGTTTGTAAGGCCGAAAAAAGACAGACGTTCAGCCTGTTGTGCTAAAGTGTTGATCCAGAGGAAGGCAAACTCTGATGGGGTAGAAGCCAATTGTCCTCGTTTTAGAGAAAAAATTCCTTCCCGACGCCAATCTGGCAATCAGAATAAATCCTAGATCAGCAACCCTTCTCCAAAATCCTAGTCACTATAACTTGTTATATTATTACACTCTAGAAATGCATCTAGTCCCTTTTTGAACTCTGTTCATGAATTCACCATGACAGATTCCTCGGGCAGAGTTCCAGTCTCACTGCTCTAACAGTAAAGAATCCCTTTCTATGTTTATGTAGAAACTTTCTTTCCTCAAGATGTAGAGGATGTCCCCTTGTTCTTGATACAGTCCTGGGTATAAATAAATCTTGAGAGAGATCTCTATAAACATATTTATTATGTCCCCCGAAGCCTTCTTTTCTCTAAACTAAATAACCCTAATCTTGCTAATCTTTCTGGGTATTGCAGTCCACCCAGTCCTTTTATTATTTTTGTTGCCCGCCTTTGTACCTGTTGAGCTTGAACAATGTCTTTCTTGTGCACTGGTGCCCAAAACTGTGCACAATATTCCATGTGTGGTCTAACCAGTGACTTGTATAATGGGAGAATAATGTTCTCATCATGTGCATCTATGCCCCTTTCAATATAACCCATGATCCTATTTTCCTTGGCAGCTGCTGCCTGACACTGGCTGCTTTAATTAAGTTTACAGTACTGTGCACTAGGATTCCCAAGTCCTTCTCCATGTCACTCTTAGGGCCGGTTCACACAGCTTATTCAAGCCGTAATTACGGGACGGATTCTGCCCGCAATACGGCTTGAATAAGGGGCGGGGGCGCTGCCCGCCAGCCCCATAGACTTTCATTATCCACGGCGCTTATTCTTCCGGGATAATGAACATGTCAATTTCTCCCCACCCGGCGGATTCGCCGAGCTGGACGGAGAGACGGAATCCACAGTTCTCTATGAGAACTGTGGATTACCGTAATGGCTGGGCACGGATTCCAGCCGTATTGCGCTGCAATACGGCTGGAATCCGTGCCCAAAATAAGCCGTGTGAACGGCCCTTTACCCAGCGTTTTTCCGTTTAACATGTAATCATGTAATGTATTTTTCCTCCCCATTTGCATAACCTTATATTTATTAGTGTTAAACCTCATCTGCCACTTCTCTGCCCAGGCCTCCAACCTATCCAGATCCCTTTGTAATAACACATTATCCTCTTTTGTGTTGATTACTTTACAGAGCTTAGTATCATCTGCAAAGATCGATATTCTACTGTGCAATGCCTGTGTAAGATCATTAATGAGTATATGAAAGAGGATAGGGCACAATACTGACCCCTGTGGTACCCCACTAGTAACAGGGATCCAGCCCTGAGTATGTACCGTTAATAACTACCCCTTGTTTTCTATCACTGAGCCAGTTACTTACCCACTTGCACACATTTTCCCCCAGTCCAAGCATTCTCATTTTACTTACCAACCTTTTATGTGGCACCGTATCAAATGTGACAGGGATTTGGCGGAAAATAGAACCAGTATCTTCTACCATACGCCGGATGGCCAGCGGCTTCGGTAGAAAACCCGTGCTGTGTAGACTACAGCACGGATTTTCTATTGAAGTCTACACAGCGCTGGGTACAGTCAGATATTTGGCAGATTCAAAATACTGAACCGCTGAAAATCCAACAACCTAAGGAAACAAGCAACCATTTCCTTGTTCTTTACCTCTGGCACCTACATATTTGTGTGGGCTTTCTTTAATGTATATGTACATGAAGCTCTGTCAACATTGACCTTCTTAGGCTATGTCTACACTGCAGTGGACAAAAACCTACCTGAAAACAAATTACTAAAAAACGTTCATGAAACTGAGTTTTCTGTCCACTGCCTGTCAAAAGCAGCTGAAAAAATGTCAGTTTTTTTGGAGCGTCTTTGCTCTGCTTTTTAATGTATGCACAAATTAAGCCATTGGATGTAAGCTACACCCTACAGGTGGAGTTAAGTAGTCATTCCCTTTAAAACACTGTAGCCATTGTGAGCACATTGTCCTTTGTGTCTGCTGCTGCGGCTACGTTTTTATTACATTTTGCACCGATTCTTGCACCAAAATCCACAAAAACCCACATTATCTTTGCATACAGCAAGATAACTGTATTAGCGCCAAAATCCCAAAAAACACATTATTGCGCCAAATTCCGTAAAAAAAATATATTTTTAGTGTCCGAAGCGAGATCAATTTATTAGCGCCAAAATTTTTTATGTTATTGATCTTAGCCCCCAAATCCGTCAAAAAGCAGATTCTGGTGCCGAAATCCGTAAAAAATGTATTTATTTGCGTCAAAAGCTAGATCACTTTATTAGTGCCAAAATCTTTAAAGATACGGATTTAACCCCAAAAGCCATAAACAGATTCTTGCGCCAAAATCCGTAAAAAAACATATTTTTGGCGTCAGAAGCGAGATAACGTTACTAGCGCCAAAATCTGTAAAAAAAAAAAAATAAATAATAATTTTAGTGCCAAAAAACATAAAAAATGTATTCTGGCACCAAAATCCGTAAAACGTATTTTCAGTAGCAAGAACTTTATTAGCGCCAAAATATGTTTAGAAAAGGATTTTAGCATCAAAATCTGTTAACAAAAAAAAAAAAACCTGATTGATGCCAAAATCTGTAAAAAAACGTATTTTTAGCGAAAAAAATGATTTGCGCAAAATCGTTAGCGACCAAAGCGTGATCATTTTTTTTCAAAAGGTACAAAAAAGGTTTCGTCAGACACTTGTATGCAGTTTGATAAGATATAACCTTTGTTACACCCATTATAGGTGGGACTTGGGTCTCTGGGAGGGTTTTCATTGAAAAATCGCGGCAAAAAACGCAGCGAAAACGCGCCAAAAAAACCTGCCAAAAGACGTCCGGCGCTTTACATAGACTCCTGTAGTAAATTTTCTGCCCTGTTCTGGCGTTTTTTTTAGAGCATGTTGCAAAATACGACCAGTAAAAAAAACGAGCCGAAAAAGCTCAGTGTAGACAGCAGGCGTTTTTACAATAGAAGTCTATGGGAGATGATTCCCGGCGTTTTTCCAGCGTTTTTAGAAAACGAAAAACGCTGAAAAAACGGACGTTTTTCTGTGCAGTGTAGACAGAGCCTTACAGACATGCCCTAGTGCATACAATGTATCTCTCATAGACCCATTACATCATTCTAGATGAGAACAGCATAGCTATTCATCTTCTGTAACTAAGAAGGCGAATCTTCACAGCTGGAAAGAATGAGCACTAGAATTTGAATTGATTCTTTTTACAAATCATGTACGCTGATTACACTATGGATTTATTCTAGATTAGGTTAAACCACATAGGGCTGGATTTTCTGTTTTGGGTTTTGCCGCAAATCCTCAGTGATTTTGCAGTAAAATCCACAAAGCCGATTTGTTTTGTAGTAGAAATCTGCAGCATTTCTGAAACAGAATGAGTGTTCTTTGGATTTAAAAATTTAAAGAAAATTTCTGCTACCTGTGTAAGGCCTTTTTACAACCCCAGTCACATGTAGTTTGCTGTGGACACGCAGAATCTACACCATAAATCCAACACTTCTGAACATACACTTAGGGCTCGTCCCCACGGCAGAGAGCAAATACCTGTCGGATTATCCGACTAGTATTTGCACTGTTTTGTGGCCGTGCACACGGCCGCAGGGGGACGGCTTTTCTCCGCTGTTTGAGGATCAAGCTCTTCACCTTCGCATAGACTTGTTCATATTCCTCCCGAAAACCGGGAGGATTGCCGGCGGTCTAAAAAACTGTCCAGCGGGAAACCCGTGCAGTGGGGACCGCTCGGTTTTAGGATTTGGTTTTCAGTGAGGTTTTTTTGTCCAATGCCGTGTAGACTTTCTGGTATTTTTCATTACAGAAATATAGTTGAGTCACATTATTATGACCACTCCCTTCTTTCAACATCTACAGCTTGTAGCTCATGCAGGAAGTCACATGTGAACTGCATTGGTGGGTATATAAGGTGTATGATAGGCTGTCTCCAAACACACATCCTTTGTACAAGTCACGAGTGAAAGGGGTGATTTATCAGAGTTGCAAAAAGGGATGAACATTGGCTTTCGTCCCTAGATTGGCAGTATTCCTGAATGCACGGTTTGTGAACTGGTCATGTGCAGCTGTGGCGAAAGTATATAGTGAGTGGACAAATGGAACCGTTGTATGGAAACTGCAGACAGAGCACCATGTTCCATTAAGGTGAGAGGTGAACATCAGCTATGAAGGTGTGTAAGTGGGAACCAACATGCAAGGGTATGTTCACACGGCGTATTCTGGCGCATACTGTACGAATACGCCAGATGTTTTAGAAGTACGTGCTGGCCAATGCATAATTCCAAAACATTGACTGCCAGCTCCCATTCACCTTCACTCTCGGGAAGAAGTAACATGTCAATTGTTTTCCCCACTGCGTTTATGAGAGCTATGAATTACTGTAATTGCAGGTCCTATTTTGGGCGTATTGCAACGAAATTACGCCGTGTGCACATACCCCCAACAGCTCCGTGCCAAAATGAAGCAGGGTGCTACCAGACGTGTCTAAAATAGCACTTTAGCGAATCATAGTACATGTGGGTCTCCAAAGCAGACAGATGGTCACAGCACCTGTGCTAACTAAGTTGCATCAGCAGACAGGCTTTATTTTAACAGCAGTATCAGAATTGGAACTTCACTTGTTGGCAATGGGTTGCCTCCTATAATGAGTCACGTTTTCTGCTTTATTGAATGGATGGATCTTGATGTGTCAGGTGAGAAACATCAGAGATCAAACACCCTGCAACCATTGCCGGAAGAACACAAGCTGGTGGTGGCAGTGTTATGGTCTGGGGAAGGTTTTTGTGGCATTTCCTTGGACCACTTATCCATATTGAAGGCACTATCAACCGATTTGGGTATGAATCCGTCATTGCAGATGTGTGTGTATATATACATGCCGATAGTCTTCCCGGGGCGGATGGGATTTTCAAATAAGACAATGTACCATGTCCCACAGCTAGAAGTATCTGACATTGCTTGGAAGAGCATGAACAAGACCTCCCAAGTACTACCATGGCCCCGTTACGCTCCAGAATTACGCTTAATTAGCATTTTGGAGACCCCCCTCGATACCCGTTTTTTCTCTTTTGGGGTCCCCAAGGGCCTGTGCAGCCCAACATGGCCCCGATACCTGTGACAATGTGTCACCTTCACCCGGTTCTAGCTGTTGTCCATGCTTTACTCTGGATATCAGCTGGTGGTCATAACAATATGACTCTACTGTTTAGCATTTTAGACTGCACTGTTCATGCCATAAAAAGGTGTGGTGAATCTGTGGAATGGGAAAAAGCAAATGTATTCTGATACAATTCTGTAATGTAGATCACAATATTTGTGCACATTTGTCTAAAAGAAAATGCAGTTATTTATATTTTATTTGCTCTCAAACTATTCTTTGTGCTAAAAATAAATTGTAGCTAATATTTTTGTGTTTTTACAATACAGTGTGTAGATGTCATCCTAGGCGGGGTAGACTACGATGAAAGCAGAATCGGTGAATGGATGTCTGCTGTGGTTGAACAATCTGTAACCCATTTAGTAAAGATGGAAAAAGCCTTTAAATATATTGGTAAGTACTGTGAGCACTTAAATCATTACTTAACGAAAAATAGTTTGTATGTGACAACATAAGGCGACGTGTCCCATTAGGGCTGCACCATTTTTTTTTTTTGTGTATTTTGCACCAAAAAACTGTTAACGCCGTATTCTCTATGTAAACAAACTGTCGTACACCAAATCCAGGGGCATTGCACATTTCTGAATGCACCTAAAGTAGACGCATCAAATATGCTAGCAATGATCTGCTTATGCGCCTTTCTTTTGGTATATGCATAAATTAGACGCAAGGGGTTTTGCCACAATCTCATTTCATACCTCCTGCATCCAGCTCTTCAGATCTCTGTGCTCTGAAGGGGACGTGTGATTTGATTGAATTGCATATTATGTGACCCTGCAGGATGACATCACCATACTTTTCCTATCTCTTTAGTCAAAGAAAGGTCTGTTTATGTGTAGAACTGTAAGTAGCTACATTGTAGCTCAGAGGAAAAACTTATGCCTCCAGGCACAAGGGTCCTTGGTTCAAATCCCTGCAGGAACCAAACCTTTTTGGTTTTTATTTCTCTTTATCAATGCACCTACCTGACTGAGGTTTCTTTTTTTAATTTATTTGCACTGTTTGACTAATTACTAAGGAGAACAGAGGACAGGGGTAGACTGACAGCACCTGGGGTTTGAACACTCAGTAGCTGCTGGAGAGGTGATGTCTGACCAGGACTGAGGAGCTCTCAGCACTGGTCATATCACCTTTAGACGAGCTGTAAACAGTGGATCACTAAAGTAGCAACTAAGACAAAAACGGTCCAGAATTTTTAATAATGATAAATGGTGAAAATGTTTATTATTTAATTAATAAACTTTCCACATCAATTTTACTTTGTGGCAAAACCACTTTAAATATGCTACACAAGGTACACCACACGGCAGATTTTTCACAGGTTTATTTATTCAGGCACATTATGCACTCAATTAATGCGCCTTAAAACTGGCGTGGAAGCGCCTCTTTTCTGACATGTCGCCCATAGTGCTTACTATGCGCGAAGCCTGCATACTTAGCTGGCGCTAGTATGTGCCAACTACCCTGCATGTTTCACAGACTGCAAGGCTGTTGGCATTAGGCCTATACCGCAATACACAGAGCTTGTATAGAAATACACATCCTCTGTGCACTGTCACACAGGCCCAATACTTCTGTATGGACATATTCTCCTCAGAAAACAATATTAATGGGGACAGTACCTCCTTACATACTGCATCTAATACATTGTATATTAGTACAGGCATGCACAGCATACGGCCCAATTTCCAGTTGCCTGCAAACTGGACCACACAAGAGTGAGGCTTTTGCAAACCCATTTCCCCCAAAAATGGATAGTGCAAGGGCACAAGTAGGAAGTATTGGGGCGGTCTCAGGACGTTTCTGTGAAGTTTTAACCCCCACTTCCTGCTAGGTTGTTCAGGTCTGTATTAGTATAATACTGGAAAGGGAAAAACTTTTGCAAACCTCCGTATAAGGTTGAAGGCATGCAGAGGTACAGTGAAAATCCCAGGCACCTCTGTAGCAGCTCTATTAGGTTATGTTCACATGCTGCGGCATGTATTTAGCAATTTGGATGGGAACATAGCAATTTTACATAGGAACACTTACATATGACTGATCGTTTTACTTTGTGTAGCCACAAGACAGCTATATTAATGAATGGGTGCTAGTCCCCTCATCATTATGAATATGTCCATTATAATGATCTTGCAGGAAGAAACGCAGCTGCGATACTGAGGCTGGCTGGAATAAAAAGTGTTTAAAAAGCTACATGTGATCACTTGACAGCATACAGTATCTTTACACTTACGACCGCTTTCCTTACATGATTACTTTACCTATAAAATGACAGGGTGTGCCCCAAGCACAAACAGCTTGTAGACAGCCCTGTGAGCAATTTACTCATCATGATTTTTGTTGGCCAGTATTTCAAAGCCTCTTTACTGGTTTAGCAGCTCTGCGTCTCATGCTTTTGACTACAACCTCAATTCCAAAAAAGTTGGGACACTAAAAAAATTGTGAATAAAAACTGAATGCAATGATGTGGAGGTGCCAACATCTAACATTATATTCAAAATAGAACACAAATCATAGATCAAAAGTTTAAACTGAGAGAATGTATCATTTTAAGTGAAAAAATGTTTCAACATTTCATGGCATCAACAAATCCCAAAAAAGTTGGGACTATGCCGTTTTTACCACTGTGTGGCATCCCCCCTTCTTACAACAGTCAACAAACGTCTGGGGACAGAAGAGACCAGTTTCTCAAGTTTAGAAATAGGAATGCTCTCCCATTCATGTCTAATACAGGCCTCTAACTGTTCATCGTCTTGGGCCTTCTTTGTCGCACCTTCCTCTTTATGAAGCGCCAAATGTTCTCTATAGGTGAAAGATCTGGACTGCAGGCGGCCATTTCAGTACCCAGATCCTTCTCTTACATAGCCATGATGCTGTGATTGCTGTATAATGTGGTCTGGCATTATCTTGTTGAAAAATGCAGGGTCTTCCCTGAAAGAGATGACCTCTAGCTGGGAGCATATGTTGTTCTAGAACCTGAACATAGCTCTCTGCATTAATGGTGCCTTTCCAGACATGCAAGCTGCCCATGCCACAAGCACTCATGCCACCCCATACCATCAGTGATGCAGGGTTCTTAACAGAGCATTGATAACAACTTGGGTTGTCCTTGTCCTCTCTGGTCCGGATGACATGGCGTCCCACTGTTCCATAAACAACTTCAAATCGTGACTCATCTGACCACAGAACAGTTTTCCATTTTGCCACACTCCATTTTAAATGACCCCTGGCCCAGTGCAAACGGCTGAGCTTGTGAAGCTTGCTTAGAAATGGCTTCCTCTTTGCACTGTAGAGTTTCAGCTGGCAACGGTGGATGACACGGTGGATTGTGTTCACTGACAATGGTTTCTGGAAGGATTCCTGAGCCCATTCTGTTATTTCCTTGACAGTGGCATTCCTGTTTGAGGTGCAGTGACGTTTAAGGGCCCGAAGATCACGAGCATCCAGTAGAGTTTTACGGCCTTGACCCTTACGCACAGCGATTGTTCCAGATTCTCTGAATCTTTTGATGTTATGTATGGTTGATGATAACGCTAAAGTCTTTGCTATTTTACGCTGGGTAACACCATCCTGGTATTGCTGCACTATCTTTCTGCGCAACAATGGTGGAATTGGTGATCCTCTTACCATCTTGGCTTCAGAGAGACACTGATACTCTGAGTAGCTCTTTTTATACCCAATCATGTTGGCAATTCACCTAATTATAGTTTCATAGTTTGTAAGGCTGAAAAAAGACGAGACATCCATCCAGTTCAGCCTGTTGTGCTAAGGTGTTGATCCAGAGGAAGGCAAAAAAACCCCAATGAGGTAGAAGCCAATTGTCCTCATTTTAGGGAAAAATTCACTTCCCGACTCCAATCTGGCAATCGGAAAAATCCTGGATCAATGACCCCTCTCCAGAATCCTAGACACTATAATTTGTTATATTATTATGCTCCAGAAAGGCATCCAAACCCTTTTTGAACTCTGTTAGTGAATTCACCATGACAAGTTCCTCTGGCAGAGAGTTCCACAGTCTCACTGCTCTTACAGTAAAGAATCCCTTTCTATGTTTATGTATAAACTTTCGTTCCTCAAGACGTAGAGGATGCCCCCTTGTTCTAGATACAGTCCTGGGTATAAATAAATCTTGAGAAAGATCTCTATATTGACCTTTGATGTATTTAAACATATTTATTATGTCCCCCTGAAGCCGTCTTTTCTCTAAACTAAATAACCCTAATCTTGCTAATCTTTCTGGGTACTGTAGTCCACCCAGTCCTTTTATTCTTTTTGTTGCCCGCCTTTGTACCTGTTCAAGCTCTACAATGTCTTTCCTGTGCACTGGTGCCCAAAACTGTACACAATATTCCATGTGGGGTCTAACCAGTGACATGTATAATGGGAGAATAATGTTCTCATCATGTGCCTCTATGCCCCTTCTAATGCACCCCATGATCCTATTTGCCTTGGCAGCTGCTGTCTGACACTGGCTGCTACAATTAAGTTTACTGTCCACCAGGATTCCCAAGTCCTTCTCCATGTCCCTTTTACCCAGCGTTTTTACATGTAGTCATGTAATGGATTTTCTCCTCCCCAGTGCATAACCTTGCATTTATCAGTGTTAAACCTCATCTGCCATTTCCCTGCCCAGGCCTCCAACTTATCCGATCCCTTTGTAATAACACATTATCCTCTATTGTGTTGATTACTTTACAGAGCTTTGTATCGTCTGCAAAGATCGATATTCTACTGTGCAATCCATGTGTAAGATCGTTAATGAAAATGTTGAAGAGGATAGGGCCCAAATACTGACCCTTGTGGTACCACACTAGTAACAGCAATCCAGTCAGATTTATGTACCGTTAATTACTACCCTTTGTTTTTCTATCAGTGAGCCAGTTGCTTACCCACTTGCACACATTTTGCCCCAGTCCAAGCATTCTCATTTTATTTACCAACCTTTTATGTGGCACCGTATCAAATGCTTTAGAAAAATCTAGATATGACATCCAGTGCCTCACCCCGATCCAGTCTAGCACTGACTTCCTCATAGAAGCTGATGTGATTAGTCTGACAGGACCGATCCTTCATAAACCCATGCTGAAACGGCGTTATACATTTATTTTTCAGTGAGATACTCCAGGATAGCATCTCTGAGAGAACCTTCAACATTTTACTACAACAGAGGTCAAACTTACGGCCTATAGTTTCCTGGATCACTTTTTAATCCCTTTTTGAATATTGCACCACATTTGCTATGCGCCAATCCTTTAGGACATACCCGTTATTAGACAGTCATAAATATTAAGAATAGGGGCCTATCTATGACATCACTTAACTCCCTTAGGACACGTGGGTGTATGCCATCTGGACCTGGGGATTTGTCTATTTTAATCTTCTTAAGATGGAGCTGCACTTCTTCTTGGGTAAGACAAAAAACTTTTAAGTTGGAGTTTACCTCATCCCTCTGTTCAACAGGAAGGTCATCCTCCTCGGTAAATACAGTGGAGAAAAAAGTGTTTAACAGGTTTGCTTTTTTCTCATCGCCCTCTGTCTCTCCCTCAGTATTTTTTCAAAGGGCCAACATTTTCTGTTTTAATCTTTTTACTATTTATATAGTTAAAAAATATTTTGGGGTTAGTTTTACTTTCTATGGCGATACGTCTTTCCGTCTCCAGCTTTGCTTCCTTTATCTTTATTTTACACACTTTATTTTTTTTCCCTATAGCTTTTTAGTGCCTCTTCACTACCCTCCTGTTTTAGTAGGTGAAACGCTTTATTTTTGTTTTTTATTGCCTCTTTTACATCCCTGTTGATCCACATTGGGTTTTTCCTGTTTCTAATTATTTTATTACCATAAGGTATGTACCTCTCACAGTGGTAGCCTAGGATGTTTTTAAAAATATCCCATTTATTATTAGTTCTGCCATATTTAAACACATTGTCCAGTCAATACGGTTTAGGGCCTCCCTAAGCAGAATAAAATTAGCCTTCCTAAAATTCAGTTTTTTGTGGCTCCCTTGACAAAAAACTCTATTGAAGGATAAACGGAAATTTATTATATTATGGTCACTATTTCCCAGGTGCCCCTCAACCTGAACCTTTGTTACTCTGTCAGGTCTATTAGTCAATATTAAATCTAGAAGGGCCTTTCCTCTAGTCGGTTCTTGCACCATTTGGCAAAGGTAATTATCATTAGTTATTGACAAGAACCTGTTTCCTTTTGAGAGCCACAGGTTTCAGATTCCCAATTGATGTCTGGATAGTTAAAGTCGCCCATAATAATAACCTCATTCTGATTAGCCGCCTCATCTATTTGCCTGAGAATTAGTGTTGATTGGTCTTCCAGCTGTTCGTTATATGCTCAATGTCACTTTTCCAGCCACTTATTGCTACTTGTCCCAACTTTTTTGACATTTGTAGACACTGTGAAATTTTGAATCAACATATTTTTCCTTTCAAATGTTACATTTACTCAGATTAAACTTTTGATCTGTCATCTATATTCTATTCTGAGTAAAATATTAGATGTTGGCACGTCCACATCATTGCATTCAGTTTTTATTCACAATTTGTTTATTGTCCCAAGTTTTTTGAGATTGTACTTATATGGAGATGAAAGCTGCCATCACCATCCGTCTCCGCCATGTGTGTGCTTGTGAACTGAATATTAATGTGTCTGAATTTACTAACAAGAAAACTACAGCAGGTTCTCTTGCTGGATCTCTCCCACCCATCTCTAGAACTGAAAAAAATATATAAAGACATCCTTGCTAAGGGCCCATCTATACGACATGCTTTTACTGGTAGATTTTTTTTACCAAGATTCAGGTTTTCAAAACCACAAAAATACAACCCTAAATCATTCCCATAGAAATCAATTGAAAAACCGAGTTGTAGGCCACACAACAGGGTGGATTGCAAAAAAAACCCTTCAAATTTAAGTACTCTTCAGAGAACGTGGCTTTTAGATTCAAATCTGACGGGAAATTTGGCCAGTGTCGCATAGACGCATCATAAGTGTACCTTCACACGTGTCTGCTGCGGATTTTAATGCAGTTTTATCGCATAATAAATCCCTACAGTTTTTACAGCAGGTTTTGCCTTTTTCCATTGAAGCCAGGGTAGAAAAATCTACACTTAAATCTCTAATATACTTAACAGAATGCACACTAAGGGGCCGTTCACACGGCTTATTTCGCCGCGGATTGGAGCCGTACTGCACGCCGGATTTGCGCTGCAGTACGGCTCCAATCCGTCCCAGTAACTACGGTAATCCACAGTTCTCATAGAGAACAGTGGATTCTGTCGCTCCTCCCCGCTCGGCAAATCCGCCGGGCGGGGAGAAAGTCACCTGCACATTATCCAGGCGTAATACGCGCCGCGGATAATGCAAGTCTATGGGGCCGACGGGCAGCGCCCCCACCCCTTATTCAAGCCGTACTTGCGAGCGCAATCCGGCTTGCAATTACGGCTTGAATAAGCCATGTGAACACGGCCTTAAGGTCTGTCTGCATGCCATGCATTCCGCATCCGAAACCCTATAAAGATATATTGGACTCAGATTGTGACTCGTATTAGCTGGAAAAAAAAATACTGTACAATCCGTATTGAGAACCGTGTCAAAATACTTGACAATTTGGTTTTGGGATTTAGAATCAGACAATTATTGTGATGTGTCATGTGGACGTACCCTAGATTTGCCCCTTGTGAGTGTTACCTTAAGGTGCAGGGGTATAGGTGGTGTGGGACAAACTTTAAGTTTCCTCAGAGCAGTGGCATACAGGATTTCAACACAGTACTCTGCACACCTGACAATTCTCCTGAAGCCCCTGTAAGGGTGCTTTCACACGGTGTGTTTTTGATGTGTTTTTTCACTGCGTTTTTTGTGCAGGAAGGCACAGCAAATAATGTTCTACATTGCTGCACAAAAATCGGGGCAAAAATCGAAGTAATTACCACGATTTTTGTGCAGCAATGTACAGCATTATTTGCTGTGTCTTCCTGCACAAAAAACGCACCAAAAAACGCACCGTGTGAAAGCACACTAAGGCCTCGTTCACGCGGCTTATTGCCGGCGTAATTGCGGGGACAGATTTCGCCCCACAATTACGCCGGCAGCCGTACGGGTCATGATCTACGGCGCATACACACCGTAAATCACATGTCACTTTCTCCCCCCCCGTGATTCGCCGAGCGGGGAGGTGAGACGGAATCCATAGTTCTCTAAGAGAACTATGGATTACCTTAGTTACTGGGACAGATTGGAGCCGTACTACAGCACAAATACGGCGCACAGTACGGCTCCAATCTGCGCCCAAATAAGCCGTGTGCACGAGGCCTAAGACTTATCAAGTCTCCCAGGTGCATTGCTTCTATGGCAGTCAGATGGTGCAGGCTCAGCTGTGCTTGCACGATCAACACTGGGAGTTGGCTTTAATGTACAGCCCTGCTCCCTCTAGAATGGCCAGGAATGTAGCTAGCTCCAGTTCTGGTCATTTTACTCCCTAGATGCCAAGGTTTGCAGCATCTTTGTAGTATACATAGAGAGGGCTGCCTCTGTCACCCATGGGCACCTCTGCAATGTGTTTGCAATGGCAACCAGCTTTCAAATAGCCTCCGGGTCTGCCATATATAAGAGCCTAATAGAATCTAACAGGCTGCCTAGCACAAGTGCAGTATAATACATAGCAATACAGCAATTCAGGTAAAGCTTCAAGTAAACACTATAGTTTAGGTAGTTCCCTGATTTAAGATGATTTTAGTAATAATGGGTGGAATGTATGCGCATAATACTAGCCTAGAATGCGCCTGATTTATGAACCTGCTCTACAGCGGGTTGTAAATCGGGCACATTCTAGCGCTAGTACGACATTTCTGGCTTTGAAAGTGGTCTACCTGTTCCAGCAGTAATGCGCCTAGAAATGCCATAGCAAAGCTATAAATCTATAGCTTCGTATGGTTGTAGTGTGCCCCACCTCCCGCACACCACCGAAATCAGGTGCATTGCGCTTTGCAGTGCACCCGATATTGGCATATGGGCCATTTAAAAATGTAGCAAACAGAACTGCGCTGGATATCAGGCTGAAAAGATGCCAGATATCTGGCACAGCCCCGTTCATACACATATCTCTATCTATCCATCTAGATAGATCGCTACTAACATGCGCTTATCGGAGAATATATCTAACCTACTATATCTGAATATTTTGCTGGAATTAAAAGACTAACAGAAATTAAGAAAATAAGTCATTTTTTTTCTCTGTTTTTGTTGCATATATGCAATTAAATTATGATTTGTGCTAGGCTGAGACTGATCATTGCATGTTTTTTGGATTGATATATTTCAGTAACCTGTACAGTTATGCAGAAAAGAGGAGGTGGTCTCCACACTGCAAGTTCCTCATTTTGGGATAACTCCACTGACGGTAAATCAGAATACTAATTCTTAAAAACTTGCCAACAGAATGCCTTACTGAATAGACACCTTCAGTTTGTTATTTGGGAGGCTGTACAGCTGAGCACTATGCGGCTATCTCTCTGCAGCTCTGCATTATGGAGCCCAGCCGCTCTTAGCCCTCGTTCACATGGCTTATTTTGCCGCGGATTGGCGCGGTACTGCGCGCCGGATTTGCGCTGCAGTACGGCGCCAATCCGTCGGAGTCATTTACGGTAATCCACTGCTCTCATAGAGAACAATGGATTCCCTTCGCTCCTTCCCGCTCGGCGAATCCCCCCGGGCGGGGGAAAGTGACATGCACATTATCCAGGCGCAATACGCGTCGTGGATAATGCAAGTCTACGGGGTCGGGGAGCGGCGCCCCCACCGCGCTCCGGCCCCGCCCCCGTCCCGCCCCTTATTCACGGCGGATTTGTGAGCCGGATTGCGCTCACAAATCCGTCGGGAATAAGCCGTGTGAACACGGCCTTAGTGCTGCTGTATGGCTCTGTATGCAATGTAGTGTTATGGGATTATTCTCCCTTACAAGCAATGCTTCTGTATCCAGAATCCAACAGAAGTAAACACTGTATGCCTTAATATAAAATTGGAGGGGTAGGGAGTTACAATAGGGCCTATAGATTTTAAAGATACATTATGTCTCTACAACTTGGTGGCTGTATAAAACTAAAATAAAACATTTTTATAAGATTTTATTGACATGAAATACAGAAAGAGTTTAGTATTTTTGTCAGTATTCTGTTCCTAGTCTGCTTTTAAACTCGATAATGTTTCACTATTTTCCATCTGTATCTTTTTTTTCAGTAATATCCCACATTTTTAACATACAGATATACACTGAGCAGTGACTTTATTAGAAACGGCCATCTAGTGACCCATTGGACTTCCTTTTGCCTTCACAAATGCTGCAGTCCATTGTAGTATAGCTTCCAGGTGTCAAAATCAGTCTGCAGGGGTAATGGGCCACATGGAAAAATAGAGGTTCTCACTGTTGCCACAGATAAGAGGAAGGTATTGACATGCTCTGAGCAGTTCATTTCACCTTGACTTTGAAGTCCAGTGAGGTATGGAGTACTTGTTGTTCATGAATATGCAACTCTTGTGACATGGTGGATCAGCAGCTGCCGTGAAGGGCTAAACTTGGTCAGCCACAATGCTTAGATGAAAACTGCTGTAAATATCCAAATGTTCAGGCTGATGGAGTTGAAATTATGGGGATTGTTTTCTTGGCACATTTGGTTCATCTGCTATCTATTAATACCTGACAAGATAGAGTTCTTTAATTCATATTGTTTGTGTCTCATTAGGACACTCATGGGGTATATCAGAAATCTGGATTCATCTAACCAGGGAGTGTTTTTTTTTTTTTTTTTTTTTTTTTTTTTTTTTCCTACTGTTCAGTAATGTAGTTTTTGCACTCTTGTGTCCACTGGTGTCTTTCCTTTCTGATCCTCTTAGATTGCAATGGCAGTCAAACTGGTCATCTGCTGTTATAACAGCTCATCTGTGCTAAAGAAGCATCAGTTATGTTAGTTAGGCTATGTTCACACAGGGGAATTTCGGCATGTATTTTGCGTCGTATTTGCGCTTTAATACAAGCGAGATGCACGCCGAAATTACGGTAATCAATAGTTCTCAGAGAACTATGGATTACGCCTCCTCACCCCGGGCGTACAATAGAAAAAAGTGAAGAAATCAGCTGAAACCTTTTAGGCCTCGTTCACACGGCTTATTTGGGCGCAGATTGGAGCCGTACGGCTCCAATCCGTCCCTGTCATTACGGTAATCCACAGTTCTCATAGAGAACTATGGATTCCGTCTCCTTTCCCCGCTCGGCGAATCCGCCGCTGGGGGAGAAAGTCACATGTGAATTATTTACGGTGCGTACGCCCCGGGTAGAAAATTTGGAAAATTTTATGGGGCCGGCGAGCTGCCCCCGCCCCGTTTGCCAAAAGCTCCCGGGGCTTTAATTGCGGGGGGATTCCTTTCCCCCGAAATTTTACCCCGGGGTTTAAAAAGCCTGTAAAACGGGCCCCTTAAGGCTGGTATATTTGATGGTGAGCTTTTAGAGTACTAGCCCCCCTTTTTGACATGGTGTTTTTTTCCCCTGCTTTCTTCACTTTTTAAACTATTTTTTTTGGCAAACAGGTTTACCAAACATTATACTACGGGTTTGGGGAAAAAGGGTTTTTCATTTATGTTGCTGTGACAGGAATTTCCCTTTTTTTTGCCCGGGGCCTGAATGGTACCCAGCAGGGTGCAAAAGCGGGGCTTTTTCCAGCTTACGCCTGATGGGAGTCTCCCCCCTCTGTCCACAAGCCTCCTTGAGTCTTGTTCTTTCTTAAGGGTTATCCCCTCCGGGAAATTTTTGGGCCTAAACTCTCTCTCTTTTTCTCCGGGGTTATCCCTGGTGTCTGTACCTTCTGCTAAGCCCCTCTTTTTTTTCTTGGGGTTTTTCCCGGGTTTCTGTCCCTTTTGCTAAAGCTCTCTCTTTCTCCATTGTTATCCCTGGAGTCTGTACCTTCTGCTAAGCTCTCTCTTTTTCTCCGGGGTTATCCCTGGAGTCTGTACCTTCTGCTAAGCTCTCTCTTTCTCCATTGTTATCCCTGGGGGTCTGTCCCCTTCTGCTAACCCTCTTTTTTTTTTGGGGTTTTTCCCCTTTGGGTGTCTGTCCCTTTCTGCAAAAGCTCTCTTTTTCCATTGTTATCCCTGGAGTTTGAAATTTTCTGAAAAGCTCTTTTTTTTCGGGTTTTTACCCCCTGGAGTTTTGTCCCTTCTGCAAAAGCTCTTTCTCCATTTTTTACCCCTGGGTCTGTACTTTGCTAAGCTCTCTTTTTCTCTGGGGTTATCCCTGGTGTCTGTACCTTCTGCTAAGCTCTCTTTCCCCAAATTTTTTCCCCCTGGTGTTGTACCTTCTGCTAGCTTCTCTTTCCCCCTTTTTTTACCCCGGGGTTTCTGTCCCTTTTGTTTAAGCTCTCTCTTTTCCCTTTTGTTATCCCTGGGGTCTTTTACTTCTGCTAAGCTCTCTTTTTCTTTTTTACCCCTGGAGTCTGAAACCTTTGTAAGTTTTTTTCTCGGGGGTTTTATCCCTGGTGTCTGTACCTTTGTTTCCCCCTTTTTTTCCTCCGGGGTTATCCCTTGTGTCTCTACCTTCTTTTGAACTCTTTCTCCGGTTTTTCTCCCTTGGTCTCTTTTCTTTTCCCTTAAAACCATTGGCTTGCGGCATGCTACTTTTAAACTTTCAACCTTTTTAAAAGGGGTTTTTATTTGGTTTTCCCTCTGCACGCCCCCCTCTTCTCGAAAACCTGATTCCCACCCTGCTTCCTTCCTACGCCTTCGGGCTGTAAAAGGGATGAACTGCGGGTTTCCCCAAACCTGCAGTAAAAATGTGAAAAAATGTATATTGATAATATAGATAACTATCTTAGGAACTGACAGCATTGGACATTGTATCTTGATTCACCTGATTTACAGCTTTTTGTCTGCTTGTAGAGTGGGAATATATCTGTTTCAACAGTATCCTGGCTGAAACCCAAAGACTCCTAAACATATTAAACCTGCACCTACTCCACCTCCTCTTTTTTTTTAACTTCCTCTATAGCTATATTTGCATATTTCTTACTACTTCAGTATAATACTGTATTTGACTGTATGTAAAAAAATGTGTTTTTTTGGATTTGGGAAATAAAGATATTCCCCTGTGTGGGGGGCACTTTGACAAATTTTCATTTTTTTGTTTAAAAATGTGAAACTAAAAAAAAGGGGGGAATTGGTTAAATTTTCGATTTTTTTCCCCGGGAAGGTCACATGGATGATGGGGTCTTTTAAGATATTACTTGGGGGATTTTTTTTTTCCCTTTAATTTAAATCTCTCACAGCGTCAACAATAGCTCTTTTAAAATGGATTAGTGACGCATCCATATGTAACACAAGGTGGGGCATCTTTAGTAAGGTAATTGCGCCAGAATTCTGGTAAAAATCTGCCCTTTAAAAAAAAAGTGGCGTTTCTTTCTTTACCCCCCATTTATTTCATGTTTTTAGACAAAATTTGCACCCCCAAGGAAAAGGGGTTTGGGCCCCTTTAAGAGGGGCATGTTAGGTGCAACACCTTGCAGGGAAAAAAAATTTCACCAAAGTTTTGCTGCAAATAGTGGCATTAAGTAAGCCAACTAATACAAGACACAAGGTTTGAGGAAAATTGTCTAAATTGCGCCCCATTTATCAACACTAATTTATTAATTGGGGCTTATAAGGGCTAAGTTTACACAGTTTTTGGGTTTAGGGTATATTTAAAAAATTTTGCCCCATTAAAGTTTAATAGTATTTTATAAGAAAGAAAAAAAGGGAAAAAAGGCTTAGCCACTAGGGGGTCCCGTAAAAACATTTTTTCCCTTTCTAAAACTTGTTTTATTCCCTGCAGGGAGCTGCCCCAGTGCGATTGGGGGGGAACCCGGGCCATGTTTTGTGTCATTCCCAAAGTTTTTGCGGTGGCCATAAACCTATTTAAAGAAAAGGGCCCGGGAAAAAAAGTTTGCCTTTTTTCACGCCCTTTAAAGTTTTTTAAAAAAAATTTGGGACCAAAGGAAATTTGTAAAAATCTTGTTTTCTGTATTTCCAAATTTGAGTTTTGCTGTCTATTTTAAAGGCCCGGGGGTTAAAACCAAATTTATCTTGTGCCACTGAAGTTCCATTTTGGAAAAACCGTAATGCCATGGCCCTTTCCCCCTTTATGTATTTTTTAAAGTGCAACCCGAGGTATTCATTTTAACAGTATATTCAAAATATGTTTTAAAATCTTAGGAATTTAAAAATATAAAAATGTTAGTTTAAAAAGGAGAAAACCCCAACAAAAGTAAAAACCCCAGTATTTTAAATGCTTTTTATTTTGGGTTTATTCGGTAAAAAAAGTTTTTTATCCCCGTAAAAGTATGGCAGGGAAATTTTTAAAGGAAATTGTATTGAGGGGGATTTTTTTATAATTGTAGAAGAATTTTGGGGAAAACGGGTAAAATTTTTAACACTTTAATGAAAAACGTTTTTTTAAACCCCATCCCAAAATTTAGGGAAATTTGGCCGTGTTTTTTACAGCATAACCCATTAAAAGGGGAAAAAGGATTGCATATATCAGCGTTTAGTTGCGGCCTCCCGGGCGTTCAAAGGAAATTCCCCGACTAAAAGTACGTTTTCTTTTGGTTGATATTGAAAATTTAAAAAGTTCTCCAAAAAACCCGAATCATTTTTTTTCAAAGCTTTTTTTTTTTGGAAAATTGGGGGTGTTTTTTTTTTTTTTTTTTTTTTTTTTTTTTTTATATATTTGGCTTTTCTTAGGGGGATATTGTTTGTGAAAGGGAATATTACTGTGCAGAAATTTTTAGGGGGGCTTATATAAAAAAACCCAAAAATATCCCCCCTCGCTTGGGTTTTTTTTTTCACCAAAGGGAAAACCCGAAAATTTAGAAATTTAAAAATTTCGGGAAAATTTAAAAAACCAAAAACGGGTGACCAAAATTTTTCCACCCTTTCTTTTCGATGGGCATCAAAAAAACCTTTCCCCTCCCAAAAGGGTTTTCAGTTGTTGATCTGTTTTTCGAATTTAAAATTGCGTGCCCCAGGCCCCCCCAGCCCCAAGACACCGTTCAGAGAGGTGGACCGGTTTTTCCCCCAACCCCGTATTCTCAAATTTTTTAGGAGGGACCCCCCGGTTTTCTATGGGGTTTCAGATAGGTGAACAAGGGGCCATTCAATTTTTTTTTTTTTAGATCTTTTACTGGGGCCCCCACGTTTTTTGGAGTTTTTGGATGCATGTGATGGAGCATTGTCCCGCTTGGGAAAAACATGGGTTTTTTTTTTTTTTTGTTTTTTTAAAACCCATAAAGACCTTCTTTCCCGCCCATGCTTGAAGGTGTCTTCCAGAAAATGCAGTAGGTCTGGGAGTTAAAACTTAAATCCATCCTGAACCCGAAAAGGTCCAAAAAGTTTTTCCCTTTTTTTTACCAGTACCCCACTTCCACCCTTTCGGGGTACCCTTTACTGATTTAAACCTGGGCCCAAAAGATTCTGGCCCCTCAAGGGGTTTACCCCTTTATTTCTTTTGGCCATAAAACCTTAGAAAAATCAGTCTTAAGGGGTATTTTTGGCCCAGGGCTTGGTTTTTTTATCTTAAATTTTTTTGTTCAAAGGTGGTTGTTTTTTTTTTTGCCTTCATTTCCTTGGGGCCCCTGTCCGTGGTATCGCACACCTTGTGCTTTTTTGATACCCCCCAGTAAAAGTTTTCAGCTTTAAAAAAATGGGGGCTTTATGGCATCTTGCAGCTTCATGCCTGATTTTCCTCAATTAAAGGGAGTTATTTTGGCCCCTTTTTTTTTTTTTTTACAAAGCTTCTTGCGACCCTGTTTGGGTAAATTTTCCAAGGAAAAAGTTGATCGGTGTTTACGCTTTTAAAAAATTTTTGGTTTAAATTTAAAGGGGGCTGCTGCATCCTCTGCAAGCTCTCACAATTTTGACTTTTTAGACCCTCCCAAAACTCTTTTGGGCCCATTTTTTCCAAAGAAAGGAAATTTGCCTAAAATTAAGCACAAACCCCTATTTGGGTGTTTATGTCTTTTGACCCCCTCCCCCTCCCCATTACAAAAGGGTGAAAATACATGAATTTACTTTTAAATTGGGAGTTTTGGGTTTCAAACCTATTTAGCTTTTGGGTAGGACAAAAATTTTATTTAAAAAAGGGTGAAAGTGATCAAAATCTCTTTTTTTTAATAATTCTGCACACACTGGGAATTTGGAAAAATTGCTGTAAATGGAAATTATGTTACCCTTATTTTTCATTCAAAAATTTTTTGGGATTTTTATTTTAAGGCCTGTTTTATTAAAATTTCATTAAGGGGATGGGTAATACTTTTTTATTCCGTTGCCTTTACTATTGGGTTTCATTTATTTATGTATTTTCCCATTAAGGGCCCTTTCAGCTTTGGGTTTTTTTACTTTCTGTTTTGGGCCCCTTGCAAATGCTCTTTATTGAAGAATTTTTCATTTAATTAAGTCATTTTACAAATTTTTTTAATTTAAAAACCCAAAGTAAAACCCTTTTTTAAAAAGACGGGAAGCCTTGGGGGTTTAAATGGCTTAATTTCTGGCGTTAATTGCGAGGAGGATTTGTCCCAATTAGCCGGGCCCGCGGGGCAGGGGGCCGGAAACTCGCCGGGGGGCCCTAGACTGTCATTATCTATGGCGCGTTCACGCCGGGAAAAAATTCACATGGGCCTTTCTCCTCCCCTCCCCCCCCCCCACCCCCCCCCCCCCCACCCCCACCCAGGGGGATTCAAGGAGCGGGGAAAAGAGAAGGAAACCCAGTTCTCTATGGGGGAATGAGGATTTCCTATTTACCGGGCGGAAATTTGGAGCCGTACTGCAGCGCAAATACGCGCTGCGCAGTTACGGCTCCCAATCAGTCCAGAATAAGCCGAGAATGAGGCCTAAGTGAATGGAAATTGTATCATATATATACAGCAACATTTGTATGACTCTTAAGTTAAACCATTAAAGTGTTAACATTACTTGATGCCAAGGTTTGTTTTTTGTTCTTCTCGCACACATGATGAATCTTATGTATATACTTTAGTGTATACAGTTAGGTCCATGCATATTTAGACAGGGACACAATTTTTTTCTTTTTAACCTGTTTACTGAAGCATATTCAAATTAGAATTATATAATAGGGAGGGCGGAGCCTGACTGGCTAGATGAGCGGCAGCATATAAGAGGAGCTCCAGCACATTGCTCCATGTAATCCTGTGTTGGAGCAAGGCATAGGGATTACAATCTTGGTGGACAACAGCAGAGGTGTTTTCATACTCACTGGAGTATTCTGGTCACTTTCCAGACCTGTGGTTGCAATGGACTCGCGCAACAAGGAGCCACAGAATGTGGAGAGTGTAGCTGAACAAGAAGCCCAGGGACTGCAGTTGGCTCTTGCAGAACAGCAGGGAAGCATGCAGAGGTACTGCCATGGGACACTGGCTATTTGCCCAATATGCCCAAACCTTCCACATCTTACATCTGGCATAGAGTCTTCCAGTAAGCAACAGCAGCATGCTGGAAATATCAAAGCAGTAGCTGTGACAGACAAGCAAAGAGCACAGGAAGAGATAGTGCCAGCTGCATGCATACAGGAGCCAGACCTTTAAACAAATACACAGGTACTCCTAGTTTACAAGCACGCAGCAAGATACAGAGGATGCTTCGCTGAGGGATGTGCTTCAAAGTAGTTTAACCAATGCCATACTGCTTTATCCACCACTGACTACACAAGTTGGTGGTCTAAGTGGATAATCAACATCATGCGGCATGATATGCATGAGATATGCTTGAGCGGGTTCGGGTCAAAGCTGCTGAAACCAGAATCAGGTATTTGGAGGATCAATTCACTCCTATGAAGCGGGACTGGGAGTCGAATTCAGGTGATCAAGCACTACTCGCCAAGACGGATGATCTGGTGAATCGCTCCCGCAGAAACAATGTGCGCAGGTGGGGATGTGCCCGAAAAACAGTGGGCTCTCAACCCATCAGAGTTCTTTGTGCCTGGACCTCACTAAGTTCTTTGGGACAAGGACTCCTTTACTTTCTCTGTTTGCAGTTGAGGAGGCGCACAGGGTCCCAGATGAGCATTACTCCAGTGGCCCCGCCTAGGATCAGTGCTGGTTAAGCTGCATGACTTTAAAAAGATAGAGACAACTATACTGCGCAAAGGCCGCCTTCAGCAGGACGTCATGGTGGGACGGCGGGGACTGTAGGAATCTCTTTCTATCACGGATGTCTCTACAGTGGTTCAAAAAGAAAGAGCGCAGTTCCAGGATGTCAAGAGGCGGGCTCCGGGCACTTCGGCGTGCCATACGCCATGCTATTCCCAGCCAGTTTCCGAGTGGTGGAGTCTAAAACTGTAAGCATTTATTTGAAAATCCAAGAGACGCTATGCAGTGGATTGACCAGAATAATCCTCCATCATAGCGAGCATTCCAGAGGATTCCGGGGAGAAGATAAGTGATCACCACAGGTACACTTTTTCTTCCACTTCCCTCTCTCTGATTTCCTTGCTTTATTGTTTTTTTTTGGGGGTCCTGGCTCCAACCGTTATTAGTTTCATATTAATTAATAAAAAAATACATTTTTTGGGAGCAGGGGGGTGGTTGGAGAAGTATGAGTCTTGTTCTTTGCGGTTAACTGTTGCCTTCACTTACGCTCGTATGGAGGACTTGAGCACATTTTTAGGGCTGTTTACAATTTTGCACATTTTTAATTTCTTGTATTTGTAATATTTTAGCAATTGTGGGTTTACATGTTTTTTCTGAGGGGGGGAGGGTTTATCTGTCTCCAGAATGCTTTTGCTTACTTTGTTGAGGCAGGTTTGGGACGGCTTCCATCCATCATCTTGACAGTTAAAGTTACTTGGTCATGAATGGAAAAAGGATGTTAGGATGGCGAATAAGATACACTGCTCTCCTGGAATGTCAGGGACTGAGTGCCAAACAAAAGATATGCGTTGTTTAATTTTCTTTCAATATCAGCAGCTATATTGTTTATTTCAGAGACTCATATGAGTGTCCGATACAGTAAAATTGGCTTCTAAGGGCATCGGTGGGTTGGGCGATCATTGTTTACACAAGTAATTATTCTAGGTGCAGTCAGTATCATCACCCATTAATCCTTTCATTTTGAATGTCTGGCTATTGAGACGAGATGGGCGATGGGAGATAAATATTTTACAGTATATACACCTTTATACTTGCACATTTGTGTGGTAAACATTTATATACCTCCACCCTATTATTGGAGTACCTTTTAAGCAGTGCTTTACTTTGTTGATGGTTATCCTGATTGTACCAGTTATTTTTATGGGGGATTTTTAATATGTGGTGGACCCACATTGGGTTAAATTATCAGCAAATATTGTTCTACTTCCCTCAGCATTGTCTCCGTTTGGACAAATGATTTGGAGAGTTGGAACTGTAGACATATGTCGTGCATAAACACACTAATGAGTTTCATTTTCCTGTTTATTCTAAAAGTTCGTATAACACGTTGTCTAGAATAGATATGGCTTTGGGTAATCAGCGGATTCTGTCTAATGGTTACTAAAATGTGTATTCTTACACGCTCCTTTTCTGTTCATTAGCCATGATGATACAGATTAAAATTCTGATTTATCATTAGGAAATATGAGGCGGTGGAGTTTTAATGCTATCTGGCTGCACCTAATGGATAAGTTAAATTGGCGTCAGATTTGGAGGGAATTCTTTCAGGAGAATATGGATCAGCTCCGATCAGTACTGTTGGGGACTCTATGAAGGTATTTGGAGGGGGGATTGTCACGGGAAGATAATTAGCACCCTTGAAGATTATATGGGGGCAGCTAGAAAAATCTATTCTTGCTGAGCAGTCATTGCTGATGTGAATCGATTCGTTTTTTTTGCTTCGCACTCCCATGCCGGGGAGGAACTGCGTATAAGGCGTAGATACGCTGAACACATTGTCTATTAGAATCTGCTGTAAATATAAAAAACAAACGATTTTTTAAAAAAAGCAAACTTATTTTGGTGAAGGGGAAGCCAGGCGGGCAGTTACTTAAGACACTATCATTAATTCCCAGAGAGGGCTCAATTTTTATACCAGCTCTGCGACAACGCCTCAGGGCTTATTGAAGAACCCTGGATGTTTTTGGGAATATTGGGGATTTTTATAAAATTTATTATACATCAAGACTTGAGGTTTCCCCTTCTCAGATCAACAATATTTTACGGGGATATAGATCTTCCCATGGTTAGTGCAGAACAGGAGAGCATTGGATGCGGCCTTCTTGGTCTGAGGAACTGCAGGTGGAGTTAAGACTTGGCAAATTAATTAAGTCCCCAGGTTTGGATGGTTTGACTACAGAGGTATGATCAGCTGTTTGGGAGGGTGTTGTTAACTAATTTGTTGGAGGTTTTCTGGATGCAGAGAACACCAGGGCAGGGTACCTGCTTCAATGCAAGAGGCAGGTAATATTAGTGTATTAAATACATGTTAAAGATCCATTGCTCACGGAGTCTCACAGGCCCTTTTCTCTAATCCCAGTGGATACCAAAATACTTAGCTAAGGCGTTTGCGACAGCTTACTGCGAGTTGGTATAAGATCTGGTGCATCCTGATCGAGGCGGTTTTATACCACAGAGGGATACGTCCATAATTTACGGAGACTGTACCTGAACCATGCAGCTTCATGTTGATAACGCTGGGGCTAGGTCAATCTGTTCTTTAGAATGCTGCTAAGGGCCTTTGATCAGTGTGGAGTGGAATTCTTATGGGGCGGTTTTACTAAATTGTCCGGGGTTTGGCCAAAAATTTATATCCTGGATTAAATGTTTTATACTGATCCTAAGGCTAAGGTGCAGTCTATTAATTTACAATATGGAGACTTTTGATTTGCGAAGGGGAAAGACAGGGATGCCCTTTGTACTCCATTGCTATTTGGCCTGGCAATTGAGCCGGTTAGCAGCTCAGAGTGAGCAAACACCCATATTGAAGGCTTTAGGAGAGGGAGGTGGAGGACTAAATAGCCTTATACGCTGATGATATACCTCCTTTTTTTTTGGATATTACTGGCGGCTCATTGAAGAGGGCAAATATTGACTTTAAAAGCTTGGTGGCCTACTCTGGGTTGACAATTATATTGGGGGAAACCTGGAGGGAAGTCTGTCATTATGCCAGTGGATGCCTTGGAATCAATTTTACTCTCCTGGAGATTATAACCTATTCTTATGTACCATTCATTTCCGATACCTGGGTATTAAATATTTCTGTGAATTTACAGGAATTTGGGCGGTTGAATCTGGATCATTGCTAGTTAAATTAAAAAATAAATTGGATGTCTGGCGGTAAATTAACATTATCGATTAGTGGGAAGATCAAATTGGTTTTAAAATGATTTGGAATGCCGCCCCAGTTGTTGTCCTCCTACATAACTCTCATTCTGGCTCCCCCAGAGATTCTTTTTTAAAGTCTATGTATTTTTCATGAGCATTATTCTGGGCAGGACACATGCCCGGATTAAAGCTTGAAAACTCTGCAACTGGGCAAAGGGACGAGGGTGGGTTGGCAATTCACTAATCCAGCAGTTTACTTCTTGGCAGCACAACTGCAATATATGAGAGATGGGTATGGGGAGGGGATAAGTTTTAAAACTGAACTTTACGCCACCTTTTGAATTCTCCCAACTCTTTATGGTTAACTGGAGGGCAAAAACTTTTTTAGTGAAATCCAAAAAGTTTACAACTTTATATATGATGCAAAAAAAGTGGTGGAAATTACGGGTGGATTTTGGGTTCAGGGATGCACATCCTATACCGAGATTTGGAATTACCCCCTGGTTGTACCGAACTTTTTTTTTTTTGTGCTTTCAGGATTTGGGTCGTTTGGGCATCTAGGGGCCTTCAATATGTCTCTCAGCTGCTTACAGGATCAGGGGTGTGCTTAATAAGTTTTCAGCAATTGGCAAATGGGAATTTGCCTTACCGCATACACATCTATACAAAATACTTACAGCTTCTTAGGCAGCTTTATAATGCAGGAAAATCAGGACACATTCCAAATATATTGCCAAGTTTATCCGATAGTTCGGGTCAAGAAATTCAAAACAACGAAGACTGATATTCCTCTTTTATATAACTTTTATTGGCTATCTTTTTTTTAGAAATCCCAATAATGTACGTGTGTAGGTGGGAAGGATGATATTGGCCTATAGAGGCCTAATATTTGGAGGATGATACTGGAGACCTACCATTGATTTCAGTGAGTGAACAGAATCGAATATCTCAATTATTCTTAATACATCGAGTTTACAGAACTATATATTTCTACATAATATTGGAATTCGGGCATCTCCTCTGTGTAATAGGTGTCATCGTGCACCCGGCCTCTCTCTTGATGCATATGTTCTGGCTTTGCCCTTAAATAGAGCGATATTGGTTTATTTATTGTCAATTGATCCAGCGTATTTTTCAAATTACAGTGGAGTGACTCCGTTGGTTTGTATTTTGGGATATGTAGGAGACTAACGGTTTCTGAGGCTGTGAATAATCGCAATATCTTGACTTTTATTATGGAGAGGAAATTAATAGCGAAAAAGTGGCTGGATGAAGAACCTCCGTGCAGCACAGGAGTTTGTTTAATAAAGTGAACTGGATGATTGCTTGGAGAGAGGGGGTGTATTATAGAGAGTAGCAAACTTTAAGTATATAAAAAAATGGGCTAAAACTGGCTGGATACTTCTGGTCTTGCTGCCAGAAAATTTAGTTAGAGGGGTGTTTGGGTATCTCGGTGTATTGTAGAGGTTCATGGGACTGTGTCTATGGCTGCCTGTGTGGATGGAGGCCGTCCGGACAGCCAGGTATAATTTTATTGTGACAAGAACTGAATGTTATTATTATTTGCATTGTTATGTGATTGTAATGGATGTTTACTGCTCTGAATCTGGAGACGGATTTGGGAGGTGGGCTGGGTTGTGTTTTGGGGATAAAAGTTGAAAATTGGTCTTACAATGACATATACTGTATTCTGTTTGTACTACTTTATATCTGACCAATAAAAAGTTTATGGTTAAAAAAAAGAATTATATAATAGACAAAGTCCAGACTTTCAGTTTTCATTATTTGAAGGTATCCACATTAGAATTGGATAAAGGGTTTGGGAGTTTTAGCTCCTTCACATGTGCCACCCTGTTTTTAAGGGACCATAATACTTGGCAATTACCAAAGGGGGTTTCTGAGCGGGTGGGGGCAATTTTTCATTTTTGTCATTCTAAATTTAGAGAAAAAAGGCCGGGAGTTGTTTTGAGGTTTTTTTTGGGGGTGCTTGCATTTGGAAATTTTGCTTGAAGAAACATGCGGTCAAAAGAGCTCTCCACGGGTGAAACTGAACCCCTCCTTTAATCGCGAAAACAAAAAAACCCATTCGAGAAATTGTACTTTGGTTTGGGCAAAATTTCATTTTGGGTACATCCTGAAAAGAAAGAAAGCACAAATGAACGAAAAATGCAAAAAACTGGACCCCACGAAAGACACATGGTGGAGATCACAGAAAAATTTCCCCTGATAAAGAAAACCCATTACAACACCCAACCCAAAGTGAACAACACTCTCCGGATGTAGGGTTTCATCCAAATCTACCTAAAGGGGAAAGACTGATAAAAAGTAATACAGAAAAGCTCTGGGAACCCCTTGACGGTTGGGGGTGGTTTTAAACAATCTTTTAAAAAATACGTAAACTAAACCCCCATTTTTTTCATTTTTTTCTATTTTCCTTAGCTGTAAAAGCTTTTCCCTATATTCCTATTAACTTAGTTTTATTTAGTCTTTATTGGGGCCAATGTTTTATGTTTAGTGAAGTAAATACAACATTCACTCCGGTGAAGCACTCAAAGCCTCAAAAAAAAAGACTAGATTTACTTTGCAAAAAAAAAAATAAAAAAAAAATTCAAAAGTACACAATTCTGGAAGAACTTTTTGACAGATGAAAAAAGATCAACCTCCCCACGTGAGGAAAAGAAAAAAAAATTATGGCGAAGGTGTGGTATAGCTCATATCCAAAGCATACAAAAAATCTTAAAAATGGCGGATGCGTTTTAGGGTTGGCAGCAGGGCCTAATGCCGGGTCACAGTGTTTATTGGAGGACACAGGACAAACGCCAGAAAAAATTCGAGGACAAAACCCACTGTGTGTTCAAATCCAACAAAGGGAGAAAACTGATTAGGCTTTTTTTAAAAAATACGAGGGACAATGCCCAAAAAAAAACATAAACCAAAGAAACCCCCAGGGTTTAAAGCAAAGAAGTAGAAAATTTTTGAATGGCCCAAACCAGACACCTGACCCAAACCCTTTTAGCATGATTTCCTTGTTAAAGACTAAACTTCAGACGGGCCCAAACAAACGCAACTGAAAAACCACTGCAAAAAGGGTTTTGGGCAGAGCATTTAAAAGGGGGCAATCAGTTCTGGTCAAGACTTAAAATAGTCTTTGCCACAAAAAGTTTCACCAGTTTAAATTATTTTTTTTTATTTAATTGTCCAATTACTTTTGGCCCCTGAAATAAAGGGATTTTTTTTAAAAATACTTTGTTCCTCACTTTTTTTAGCAATCATTTTTTTAAAAACCCCTGAATTAAAGCTGCAAGTCGGAACTTCAACTGCATCTGAATTTTGTTCAAAACTAGAAAAATGATGTTCAAATATTTATGGACCTAACTCTATATAGTAATATCTGACATCAGCTAACAAGTTTTAGGACATTTGTTTTTGGTTGGATTTTTAAGCAATGCTGCAAAAAATCCACTGAAAAGCTGCCAAACTTTTGTAAAAACCCGGGCTTTTAACTACCCGGATTTGATTTGGGATTTTTAAACCGCTTTTAAATTGAATCGCTCTTAATGGCTTTTTTTTGGGTGGATTCAACATTCATGCAACAAAAACCATGTACGGGACGTAAAATCCATTGGTTTTCCTGGATTTTAACATTGCCGTGTAGACATAGCCTTTGTAGGAAAATTGTCTTTTTAAACCATCCTTTGAAATAAAAACTTTATGCAGGGAACACAAAGAACACTTTTACCCTGACCTCTAACCCCCATTACCATTAAAAGACTTAAAAGAAACCGTCGCATTCTGCAGGGCAGCATTATTAAGGGATTTGTCATTTCTACATGTGAATTATTTTTATCCAAAACATGCAATAATCCCCCCCTTCCCCAATTTTTGGGGCGTTTTTTAAATATCAATTTTTTGTTTTTTTCCCTTTCACTGAAAAGCTTCTTTCTTGAAAGGGGCACATGATAGCAAAGGAAAGAGATATTCAAACAAGATATAAAAAAAATTTGTTATACATTTTTCCCATTTTAAAAATTTTTAACACCAAGCGTAAGTTGGTAAACTGAGAAAGTCGCTGGGATCTGCAGATGTCAAAAAAAAGCCCTATCCCCAAATCGTGCAGGGCAGTGGGGCATAAAACCCCCTTGAAAGAACATTTTTTAAAAAAGAAACCTCAAAAAAAAATTAATTGGTGTGGGAGGATTGTGTGATGCCTCCTTTTCATCATGTTATTGCCACTTGTTGCAAACTGAGAGGGACAAAACTGAGACACCATGGCTTATTACACCGGCAGATTGCCACCCACCTAGGTCGATACTAAAACCCCCCTTTTCATTTTTGATGCCCCAAATGGTTAGAAAAACGATAACGGGAAAAGACAGCAAGATGGTGAGAGACAATCTCTGCAAGGGTTGGTTCATCTATGACCAGAAAATGATGCGAATGCTCAAAAATTCTATTTGGCAAACTTTTCCCAAATATGCGGTTGTTCAGAATTTATTTGCGATGAATTTAGTTAAAAACAGCTGCCCGGGTGCAAGGGCCTGGGGTGGTTGTTGAAACTGTCCCGTTGACAGATGGGACGGGGTTTGTATTAAAACAATGCTATGTTTAGCACACTGCGGAGACAGGCACCACTCTTAGAATCGTTCACACTTCATTTATCGGGGCAGTTACGGGGGCAAAAATGCAAAAAACTAATGGGAAAAGCAGCCCGCCGGGTAATCGGCGCCACAAGAAAGAACCGAGCTGGGGCCCAAAATCCCACTTTAGCATAAAGAGCCACTTTTTTTTACACCGTCATAGATATTCCACAGATTATGACAGAACCTGTTCTATTTTAAAAGCTGATACATGTAGAGCTACAAGGGACTTTTACTTTTTGGTGAAATATCTACGAAATATGTGGTATTTTCACTTACACACATTCCCTTTCAGGGAGGGTTTTTGTTTTTGGGGTATTTTTCTCTGCGCCAAAGAGTTATTTTTTTACTTATAAAATGAAACACCTTTGAAAACATGGGGATACGGAGAATCTGTGGGGGGACGAAATGAAGCATGGCCAGGGGAAATAAGTTAGCCCATTGCCCCTATATCAACATATGCAGCGCCACCCTTTCCGTGGGGGAGAAACGTGTCTCCCGAGTGGTGGCCCTGCCGGGGGCAATAGCCCCAGACCTGTGCCCACTCCCTTTCAGGCAGCAAGATCTACCACCCTGCCGAGGGGACGTCTGTCTTTTTCCCTCTCTACTTCCCCAAAGTTCCCCTTTGCCCCCATTGCGCCAGATCATTTACCAGGGATTCCAAGAGACGCATATGCGTCCCGCCCCTATGGGCGAACTGACCTGCCCCTGTCCCAAGTTGTGGACTGCAGTCCCCCCTTGGATTGCAAGTTCATGTAGGGGACCGTATTTTCCCCCGGAGAACTTCTTTCCTCCGAAATGTGGGGAAAAATTCACCTTTTTCAAAATGAATCGGAGTGGATCAGCCGGGTTTCCCCACCCAATGATGATCATCAGGTTATTTTAGCCCCGCCGCCAAAAATTTAACAAAAGACTGGGTTCTTCTGCTCCTGCCCCAGTACTATTCTGATCCTGCCCGATCCCCCATCGCTCCCTGCCCTTCTACCAACACCATCTTTTCCAGGGCTGGGATTTCCCCCACCTCCCCTCTTCATGGGGGCCCTTTTTGTGCCTTCTGTGTGCTGCTACCCCCACCCTGGGTCTCTTCATGCGTGCTGCTGTCACCCCAGGCATGTCACCTGTCACTCTCAGCCTGATGCTGTTTTGCTGCCCCCTCCCCAATCTTCATTGTGCCACTCTTTGGCCCCCCATGCTGGCCACCCCCCACAATCTGTCATTTTCCCCTCTGTGGGTTACATTTTTGCTCCACCTCCACAAATTTTCATTGTTTCACTCTTGGCCTACCATGCTGCGCCAATGCCACTCTCTCACTTCAACCCCGTGAAATTTCCAATGTTGTTTCCCCCCTTCCCCCTTTTCGTTCCACTTGTTTGTTTTCCCTTTCTTTTTTAAACTGTCAGAAGTTAAAGAAACCGATTGTGTTTCCCAGAACCGTAAAGCCCGGGGTTTACATGGCCTTTTTTTGCTCTGGATTGTCTGATATTAGGTACCAAAAGCAGGAGTGGATACAAAACACAGAAGACATGCAAATATTCCATTCACTTATCTCCTTTTTTTTTTTTTTTTTTTTTTTTTTTTTTTTAACCCTGTTTCTTTTTGGCTTTAGCAACACTGATGGATTTTGACGATTTTAAAGCAACACTGACAGGATCAAAGGAAGGGGATAATGACAGTGACCAAAGCAAAATTACCGGGGACATCCGCCCACTCTTTTGGGAGGGGCTTAATTTTCAAATTTTTTTAAAAGAAACAACCCCCAATAAGGAAAAAAAATTAACTTTTTGCCCCCATATGGCAATATCCCTTTAACTGAACTTTATGGATTTTAAGGTGTAAGGGGAGACCTACACAAACTGGGTTTTAACAGATTTCACCAAATAAAAAAAAAATTAAAACCCTTTGACATGATTGCAAATCCAAAAAAAAAACCCCTGGTTCAGAAACAGTGTGTATTGACACACACCCGTGTTTTGAAAAGTATTCACCCCCTAACTCTAAAATCGGGAAATTTTTGCACAAGTGCAAACTAGTGGCTAAGAGAGAAAACTTTTGGCTACGAGACACAGTGACAAGGGCAGAATTTTAAAATGGCTGCCCTATTGTAGGGCTGTGACATCACAAACTGGCAGGTGGGGTGCTGATTTGGGTGCATGCTCACATGTTATTTAGGGCGTTCCTTTTTCCTCCCATAGTTCTTTGCCCCCAGCACCATTGTGGTGGCCATTTTGTTTTTATTACCCCGAATCGCCATGAAATTAAACTTCGTTCAAAATCAAATTTTTCCTGAAATTCTAAACAAATTTCCACTTCTTTAAATCTTTCGCTCACTTTTATCCAGACATCCAGCACGGTGACCCCAGCCCCCCCGCACTCCAAAATATCCGATGCACAGCAAGATGACAATGAATGCTGAAATGAAATTCTATCTTCTTTAAAATGAGTAACCCCCCTTAAAGGGGTTTAAAGTGAAAAGAACTCTTGACTATAATTTTAACAAAAAGTGACAACATATCACAATGTACAGGTATACATTGGGATGTCACCCATATAGCCCTCTGTTTAGAGCAGCACGGCCACCAGTGGGATAGCCTACAGCATGGCATGACCAGCATAGCCTTCACTGACCAGTTTGGCTCAGTCCTCTCTGTGGATGTCACATGATTACACTCGCTCCCAGCACAAAGAACAATGAATGAAGGAACATCATAGGAGTGCTGGATATGCTGCTGAATTATATTAGTCTGATGGTGAAACTCCTTCTGTTCTGTGCACCGCAATAGGCTCTCTCAGTGGCAGATTATGGGTGAGATGAGCTTTTTATTGTTTTGGGCCTATGGACATTTTTTATCTGACTCAGGATTTTCCCATTTACAGCTGATTTAAAACCCCTATTGAAAAAAGTATAAAAAAAACGGGTTTAATTGCCATAAAAAAGGAAAACATTACCCCGATGGGAACAAAACCTAGATAATTCCATCTTTGCAGTTGACATGTTGGACCTCAATTATCAAAATTAGCTAACCATCTTTTTGTAGACTGTCTTTTTTGCCCATAGAAACAAATCGGAGCTCACCATAGCTGGGGCACCCTGTTTTAAAAACTCAAAAATCAAAATAAAAAGCTACGTAAAAAGCAGGCGCACAAAAAACGTGACCTTTTCTAGGACAAAAAATTTACATCTAAAACAAAATCAAAATTTAAAAAAACAACATAATGATGAATATTTTCAGACAAAAGAAATTTTTTTTTCCTTTAATCCCCTACGTTTTCATTTTAGATACAGAAGTACTTTATGCATTTGAGATTCAATAACAATGATGCCTCATGGTAGCTTAGCTTTAAACTATAATTGTGTGGCCAACAGATGGCAGCAGTAATCTGTAAGTATATCCATTTTATCACAAAATGGTTTAAACATGACTTTTAGAAAATAAATCATATAGCCAACCCCCAAATCGTTTCTATGATCTATGTGGCATTATACATTCTAGGAGTAACCTTATATATAGCAAAATATTGCATTGATGAGTTTTATAAAAAAAAAAAAAATCAGATTTGCCCACGGTGTACTAAACTCCAACGCATTAAAAGGGAAAAAAAAACCCCCAAAAATCAAAATAATTTCCTTTTGGTGTTTATTTTCCTTTCACCCAGTGAAAAAATTAGTTGTACTATGCAACCATGGTTACAGAGCCAGTTCTAAACCTAAGCTCTCAAAACTCATACAGCCACTTCCCTTTAAAAATTTGAAGACATGCAACAGTATTGAATATTACCAGACATGTCTGACCTGCCACAGTTATTCCAATAATACAGCATTAACCGATTAAAAGGTTTCCCCCCCCATGCACTTTGATGGAAACGATAGAAATCCATCAAAAGGGGAAGGTTCGGGCCCTACCACCTCTGGTCACTTTTGCACACAACTCTCCATTCTGTTCTTTGAAGTTCTGAGTACAGCCAAGCGGTGGGATATGCACCTTTAACACCTATCGATACTGTATGTCTTCAAAGTACATGGTGGAAACACTCGTTTATGTAACATCAAGCAAGAACATCTAAAGAAGTATAGTCCTCTATTACACCTTAGCAGTGGCCAGTGTTCATTCGAGTAGCAAGCAGGAAACAACCGTGTCGCAAAAAACAAAATATACTGCATGTTCCTAGGTCTAGATTATACAATGCTCACAAAAAGTTAGGTATATTTGGCTTTTGGTTGAAATTTCAGAATGAACATAAAATATCTTTTTTTTTTTTTAAAGAAGTAAATAAGATCATCTCAACTTTTCAATGCACATGACCAACTGTTCAACGTTTTAGTACTTTGTACTTCAACATTTTAGTACTTAGTACAACGTTTAGTGCTCCCCCAAGACCTCTCCTGGTTCACCTTCTAGGTAGTAGGGACAGAAACGCAGCTCTCCAAGTAGCTAGGAGGATAAAGGAGACAAAGTATAATGGAGTAACAATATTATTAACCCCACACTTTTTGGCAGCCCTACAGAAGATTTCAAGAGAACAATGTGAAACGACATCTCAGAGAAGCATCCATTCCATATTCAATGATTTAACCTGCTCGTTTCAGAGTGCTCCACAAAGAGAAAGCAGTCTTCTAATCTCCAAATAAGGCGGAGGACTGGTTAAATATGTTGCTAGGGTCAACTCGACATTTATGCACAAGACTTAAATCTTGTTTATTTTGGATCCTTTTTCCTCTTAACATGCTGTTGGCAATTCTAGCAATGTATGGGAGAGACATATTATTGTTATTATAGGTTTTATTATTGGAGGTCTCTCTGTCTGCCCTATGCAGTACTGATGGATGTGGATGAAGGAGACAACAATGGTTCATCCTAGGTCTTATTGTGTTTATACCCCTTGTATGCATATGTTATCTTATAAGCCAGGTACTAAGGAAAGTAGCTATCGAACTATTGTGATTGTTATGTGCAATCTACCCCAAAGTTACCATAGTCACACAAATTATTACCCTAGAGAGAGAATCCACGGCACACCTTTAGTAGGCTTAGAATTGTTTTATTATTAGAATCTTCACACAAAAGAAGTTGAACTCTACTTATGACATGAGTATATCAGTAATATAGTTAACAGAGTATTCCCATGGGCCAACATTTCGGCCAACAAGCCTTTAACAATAGAGACCCAGGTGTGGGAAATGGAGAAAATGTAGCAACAGAGGCCACTAACTATAACTATATTACTGATATACTCCTGTCATAAGGAGAGTTTAACTTCTTTTATGTGAAGATTCTAGTAATAAAACACTTCTAAGCCTACTAAAGGCGTGCTGTGGATGCTCTCTCTAGTGTATATAGAAAGAGTAGTAACTAGCGATTCAAATAACATTTTAAAATGTATTTATTGAAGCATAGTAAAAACCAGCAGACAAGGAGGGCTGACGCGTTTCAGGCTTGTGACAGGAGCCCATAGTCGTATATCCAGCCATGGGCTTTTCCATAGAGCACCCATACACTATCAAGGTGTGCGGCACTATTATACTATCGCTAAAAATTATAACCCTAACATGTTAGGGAGGTGGCACTCCAGTTTAGTAGTTTGTATGTTTAAAATGTATTGTTGGTTACAACTAGATCTTACACTTTATCTAGCAATGCTGTTTTTTTTTTGTACACGCTAGGCCATATGCGTATGCACTACTGAATCAAAGGGGTTTTGCCACGATGTAATGTTGACGTGGGATCCTCCAAAATGGGTATTTAATCACTTTTAGAAAATATATGTGATTACAAAAATTGCAGTCTGAGAGAGCTACAGGCTGCCTTACCTGCCCTTAGTTACTTAAAAGCTTGCATTAGATATGACCTGACAAGAGCTGCTGGCTGGGCTTGCGCAGATCACACTTCTCATCTGATGAGAGGGAGCTGAAGAAGTTTTCAAAGGGACCGGGTAGAAATATGTTGTCTTTTGTATACAGAATCCACCTAGTTGTAGTGTGATTATCTGAGTAGATCCCTGCTTTATCTGATGACAAGGGAAAATGAAGAAGCTTTCAAGCTGTTATGGAGAACAGGTGTTGTCTTTTGTATACAGAATCCACTAGTTGTAGTTTGATTAATTGAGTGAACATTTCACACGATCCCTTATGCAGCTCTGTGCTCTGGCTGTGTCTCTCTCTCTCAGCTCAGCATGGCTTGTTTACAATTGCTTCTTGCACGTCCTGGCAAAACCCCTTTAAGGGATGGGGCATCAGGTGAAACTGCCCCCTCATCATCCTGTCATTTATATTGTCTCAATCCATTAAATGTTGTCATTTAGTTTATTAACATGGAACATCAGAAAAGAAAAGAACTGCTATTTTCTCCTAAATCAAAATTAATTCAATTTATTTGTCTCCAAAGAAAAAATTTTACCCTAATTCATCATTTTGGGAACAGGGGTTCAGTGGTCAGCACATTCCACCCTCTCCTCTAATTCCAGATGTCTCGGTCCTAGTCCACAATCACCTTAGTTAGGAGGCAAGTAGAATTTCTAGAGATTCAGAGTAAAAATATTTTTTTTATACAGACATGGATTGAATCCAACCTTTTTTTTCCCCCGCCATTGATATTTCACTAAAAAACCAATTAATGCCTTTGCATCAAACTGCCAAGTTCAAAGCCCAATTTCCCGAAGCCACTTTGTTTGGGTGACTTTAGTCTACTGTTATATAGCTACATGGATAGATTTTAAGGGATCTCCCTCTGCATTGGCAGGTTTTCTGGAGAAGATGGATTGGTATGACCTGTGGAAGTTACGCTTCCCAGATGCACAGGGGTACTCCTGCCATTCCTCGCCTCATGACGCATTATTTAGATTACATGTGTGGAAATAATTAGGCAAAATGACTATTGGCAGAGATTGTATGTCTGCCCTGGGGTGTCTTAGATCACTCTCCTTTAATGGCAGACTTTAGGTTCCCATCTATGACATCTCATCGTCAGGGCCGTATTTCCCAATTTTTTATTTACTTTTTTTTTTTTTTTTTTTCTTTTCCTCGGGCAGCCGCACTCACCCACCCCCCCCCCCCCCCCCCATGGTTGCAGGGTGCGGGGGGAGGGTTGGGGAGGATGCCCCCCGCATGATTTTTTTCATTGGTTGCAGTGGCGGGATTCCGTTTTTTTTTTTTTTTCTTTTTTTTTTTTCAAGTGGCAGGACAACAGGCCCGGTGGGGCTTTCGGCTTCCCCCTTCCGCCCTCCGTTTAATAAAGACAGGCAGCATCAAAGCTGCGCTGATGCTGTCTGTCCCCTCGGGCGCGGTGCGCCTGGGAAGGGGGGGGCTCCCACGCCCCTCCTCCTCTCCCAAACAAGCGCGCCCCCACAAAGAGCTGAGCTGCCGGCGGGGAAAAGGGATAGGGGAGCAGCGTGGCCATCCCCACTTTACACGCAGGGAGGGCCCGAAGAGAGAAACAGGGGGCCCCCAGTCTGCAGGACAGGTAAGTGAATCGGAGGGGGGAAAGGGGATGGGGGGGAGAGGGGATGGGGAAAAGGGAAGGGAGAGAGGGGGGGAGGGGGGGAGGGGAAAAGGGAAAAGGGAGGGGGGAAGGGGGCTGGAGGAAAAGGGAAATTGCCTGGGAGGGAGGAGGTAAAATGTGATGGGGCTGGGGGAGGTAAAAAGGGGTGGGATGGAGGCAGGTGAAACTGACGGGGGCTGGAGGCAGTGAAAGTGGGTGGGGAGTGGGGGCAGGTAAAACGGGGTGGGTAGGGAGCAGGTGAAATGTTGGGGGGGCTGGAGCATAAAATGTAGTGAGAGTTTTTAGGAATGGGGGAGATGGGGAAGGCGGGGGAACATTTATGGGTGCCAGACAAATGGAGCTGTGTGTCATGTCATATAAGGGGAGGTATCAGACTATATGGAGCTGTCATCATATAATGGAGGTTCAGACTATATGGAGCTGTGTGTCAGTGATGTGTTGTATAGGTGCATATCATAAAAGGGTCTCAGTGATGTGTATATGGTAAAAATTAGGGGGGGTGCTAGGCGGCACCTCTTGGGGCCAGGTGGTCATCACATAACACCAAGGGGTTTTCCACACATGCTTTTGATGCGTTTGTTATGTTTTTTGTGCAGGTCGGCACAAAAATTGATCGTACTTTTCTGCACAAAAAAGTGGTAAAATCCATTTTTGCACACAGCAAATGTACAGTATTAAACACCGCCCTTTCGCACATAAAACACACATTAACAAACGATCGAAAAGGCCTGTGTGAGAGCACCCTTAGGCGTTATGCGTTTTGACCCCTGGCCCCTCACCTATATAACTTATTTAGACCTTCCATTAACTATAACCCGTCCCGTAAAACAGGGGGGCCCCTTTTTTTCCCTGCCCCCCCCCCTTCCCCTACCAAAAGCCTTCATTTTTTAAACATTGGGGAAAAAGGAAATCATTTGTTTTCTCTGGTAGAATTTTTGTCATAGATCATAATCAATACAGACGAGCAAACTAAAAACTACAATCAGAAAATTTAAAAATTCGAAGAAGAAAAAAAATTATCAGGGTCGGGTTTGATAAATAAAAAAAAAAGTTGGGGCAATTCCCTTTTAAACTGCAGTGTGGCTTTTATTGGTTGAAGTCTAATGGTTTAGTTACACATGTGGCGGCATTTCCAGTCTATCCGTTTTTGAAAAGGGTTTTCCTAATCTAGGGAAACTGGGGTGCGGGAAACCCTCAATTTTGCTTTTTTCTTGAGCTGTTACATGGTCATAGCGGCGTGGCTTTTTTTAAAGGGGGGTGGGGTAATATGAAAGGGGCGGGTAAACTAATTGGTTTAATGGGGGGGTATTAGGGTTTTAAATTCTAGGGCAGCACGACCTATAAATACAGCCCTGCTCTCGTATGGGGAGAAAAATGTGTTTTTTTTGGATCACTTGGGATAATTTTTGAAGTCAATGTCCCCTGCAATCCTTCTTTGGTATAGGACAGCCTGAAGGCATATCTTTGGGCCTGCCTCAAATTGTTAATATCTTATATTTAATGATAACGCTCGGAAAAGGGTTTGGCACTGCTTGCTCTAAAAAGGAGGTTGAGTTTATTAGGAACCCCATTAAAGCTTGAAGAGCGACTTCGCTCCCGGCTGGAAGGTATTATTTATTATGTCTGTAGGAGAAGACATGTAGAGCCCAATTCTTCATGAAACAGAAATACTATGAACAGGGCAACCAATATAGCACTTTTCTGGCCCACCTGGTGCACTGCTTCCCCATCTATTTTTTTTGGGTTTAAAACTATCTATGAGGTCCCTTTATCCTGAGAATCAAGGATTGATGTTATAATTTCTATGCTGATTTTTACCAAACACAATACTCTTCCAGTGACAAGGATTTAAAGGATTACCTTGGCAGTAATTATTTTCCTACATTAGGCCAGGAATTTAGGATGCCCCCTTTTCTTTAGAAGAAGTCAAGGAAGCAATGAAAACATTATTAGGGGTTAAAATTTTTGGGCCCGTGGGGTCCCTCGAAATTTATTTGAGGTATCAAGAAATATTGGCGCCAGTTCTCTTACAAACGTTTAACAACTTGTTTTACAAGGGTGCTCTTACCACATCCTTTGAAGAAAGGATCCTTTTGAAGCCAGAGAAGGATCTGGGGAATTGTGGTTCATATGAACCCATTTCCTTGATAAACATTGATTATAAAATTCTAACCAGAATCGAACTAGATTTTTGAAACCCCAACCGCCAAACAAAGATGGGGGCTAAAAAACCAT